>JAQBSW010006075.1:0-51705 GCA_029291075.1 Eudiplozoon nipponicum
AGCCTAAATTTATATCCATCAGGTTGGTATCATGTACCGACTCGGAAACCATAGTGTTAGTATCCGTACTCATCGATTTCAAAAAGGTATCAGTTACTAACACAATAGCCATAGTGTTAGTATCCTTTACAGAATCGGTATATATATTATATAGTGTGAGTTAACATTGAAGTCGCATTGTCGTTGACTTTCGATTATGTTAGCTTCACTATTACAGGCTTGGCTTACATTCGTCTAGGAGATTGTACCATCCTATTATCCCACATTCCTCAGCCAAATATATAGTGGTTAAAGGGGCGTAATACCGGCTCCTACTGATGAGTCGCCAGTAAGCACGAAACGAATGTGCATGACATTATACTTTCCGTTCATGCTGCCTTTGGTTTATCCTTCTGGTCACAACTGAACTAATTTGTTACTAGGTTCGCAAAACCTAATACATACTTGCATATATATTAGTTCTTCGCAACAAACAGTACGTAACTGTAATATATTGATCTGAATGATATCATGCTTACCGCGAAATGTGATAACTGATATCGATGAAGGTCAGAGTGTATGGTTTATCTGGAGTAACAGGTGTTCGGAAATTGTTGTAATTCTCAATTTGGGTGAACCTTAGCATAAATTTATATCCATCAGGTTGGTATCATGTACCGACTCGGAAGCCATAGTGTTAGTATCCGGTACTCATCGATTTCAAAAAAGGTATCAGTTACTAACACAATAGCCATATTGTTAGTATCCATTACAGACTCGGTATATATATTATATAGTGTGAGTTAGCATTGAAGTCGCATAGTCGTTGACTTTAGATTATGTTAGCTTCACTATTACAGGTTTACACATTCGTCTAGGAGATTGTACCGTCCTATTTTCCCACATTCTTCTACCAAATATATAGTGGTTAAAGGGCGTAATACCGGCTCCTACTGATGAGTCGCCAGTAAGCACGAAACGAATGTGCATGAGATTATACTTTCCGTTCATGCTGCCTTTGTCTTATCCTTCTGGTCACAACTGAACTAACTTGTTACTAGGTTCGCAAAACCTAATACATACTTGCATATATATTAGTTCTTCGCAACAAAACAGTATTTAACTGTAATATATTGAATTGAATGATGTCATGCTTACCGCGAAATGGGATAACTGATGTCGATGAAGGCCAGAGCGTATGGTTTAACTGGAGTAACAGGTGTTCGGAAATTGTTGTAATTCTCAATTTGGGTGAACTTTAGCATAAATTTATATCCATCAGGTTGGTAACATGTACCGACTCGGAAACCATAGTGTTAGTATCCGGTACTCATCGATTTCAAAAAAGGTATCAGTTACTAACACAATGGCCATAGTGTTAGTATCCTTACAGACTCGGTATATATATTATATAGTGTGAGTTAGCATTGAAGTCGTACTGTCGTTGACTTTAGATTATGTTAGCTTCACTATTACAGGTTTACACATTCGTTTATGAGATTTTACCGTCCCATTATTCCACATTCTTCTACCAAATATATAGTGGTAAAAGGGCGTAATACCGGCTCCTACTGATGAGTCGCCAGTAAGCACGAAACGAATGTGCATGAGATTATACTTTCCGCTCATGCTACCTTTGGTTTATCCTTCTGGTCACAACTGAACTAATTTGTTACTAGGTTCGCAAAACCTAATCCATACTTGCATATATATTAGATCTTCGCAACAAAGAGTATTTAACTGTTATATATTGAATTGAATGATGTCATGATTGCCGCGAAATGTGCTGACCGATATCAATGGAGGCCAGAGTGTATGGTTTAACTGGAGTAACAGGTGTTCGGAAATTGTTGTAATTCTCAAATTGGGTGAACTTTAGCATAAATTTATATCCATCAGGTTGGTATCATGTACCGACTCGGAAACCATAGTGTTAGTATCCGGTACTCATCGATTTCAAAAAGGTATCAGTTACTAACACCATAGCCATATTGTTAGTATCCTTTACAGACTCGGTATATATATTATATAGTGTGAGTTAGCATTGAAGTCGTATTGTCGTTGACTTTAGATTATGTTAGCTTCACTATTAAAGGTATACACGTTCGTCTAGGAGATTGTACCGTCCTATTATTCCACATTCTCTACCAAATATATAGTGGTTAAAGGGCGTAATATCGGCTCCTACTGATGAGTCGCCAGTAAGCACGAAACGAATGTGCATGAGATTATACTTTCCGTTCATGCTGCCTTTTGGTTTATCCTTCTGGTCACAACTGAACTAATTTGTTACTAGGTTCGCAAAACCTTATACATACTTGCAAATATATTAGCTCTTCGCAACAAACAGTATTTAACTGTAATATATTGAATTGAATAATGTCATGCTTACCGCAAAATGTGATAACTGATATCGATGAAGGCCAGAGTGTATGGTTTAACTGGAGTAACAGGTGTTCGGAAATTGTTGTAAGTCTCAATTTGAGTGAACTTTAGCATAAATTTATATCCATCAGGTTGGTATCATGTACCGACTCGGAAACCATAGTGTTATTATCCGGTACTCATCGATTTCAAAAAGGTATCAGTTACTAACACAATAGCCATAGTGTTAGTATCCTTTACAGACTCGGTATATATATTATATAGCGTGAGTTAGCGTTGAAGTTGCATTGTCGTAGACTTTATATGATGTTAACTTCACTATTGCAGGTTTACACATTCGTCTAGGAGATTGTACTGTCCTATTATTCCACATTCTTCTACCAAATATATAGTGGTTAAAGGGCGTAATACCGGCTCCTACTGATGAGTCGCCAGTGAGCACGAAACGAATGTGCATGAGATTATACTTTCCGTTCATGCTGCCTTTGGTTTATCCTTCTGGTCAAAACTGAACTAATTTGTTACTAGGTTCGCAAAACCTAATACATACTTGCATATATATTAGTTCTTCGCAACAAACAGTATTTAACTGTAATATATTGAATTGACTGATGTCATGCTAACCGCGAAATGTGATAACTGATATCGATGAAGGCCAGAGTGTATGGTTTAACTGGAGTAACAGGTGTTCCGAAATTGTTGTAATTCTCAATTTGGGTGAACTTTAGCATAAATTTATATCCATCAGGTTCGTATCATGTACTGACTCGGAAACCATAGTGTTAGTATCCGGTACTCATCGATTTATAAATGTATCAGTTACTAACACAATAGCCATAGTGTTAGTATCCTTTACAGACTCGGTATATATATTATATAGTGTGATTTAGCGTTGAAGTCGCATTGTCGTTGACTTTAGATGATGTTAGCTTCACTATTCCAGGTTTACACATTCGTCTAGGAGATTGTACCGTCCTATTATTCCACATTCTTCTACCAAATATATAGTGGTTAAAGGGCGTAATACCGGCTCCTACTGATGAGTCGCCAGTAAGCACGAAACGAATGTGCATGAGAATATACTTTCCGTTCATGCTGCCTTTGGTTTATCCTTCTGGTCACAACTGAACTAATTTGTTACTAGGTTCGCAACACCTAATTCATACTTGCATATATATTAGCTCTTCGCAACAAACAGTATTTAATTAAACAGTATATTGTGAAGCCGTTCCTAAAAATTCACAGGAACCTATTCAAGCCAATGAAACAATAGAAATATCGTTAGGCGTTGATATGTTTACAGAAGATAGAGGACATGTCAAGGTGTCACAAAGAGCACATAAATTTGCTGTCAACTGCATTCTCAAGCAATAAAGCCAAACTCAAATAGAAGATACAGTACTGTAGGAAACCATTTTACAATCAATCATGCAAGGAATTAAAGCAAGGCTTGAAAATAATGCAAACCCCAATCTAATTTTGCTGACAAGTTTCAGTATATACTAAGCCCTTTATAATGTAAAATCATTCAGTAGACTGGTTTCGTTCCTATTTAAATCTCTTCACATACTGTCAAGAATTTACCGCGAGCAGGTCGAACCTGTGCACGTTTATTCCGGAATCTATCACTCAAACTATCGAGACAACACTGAGACATTATAGCATTTTTTCGTCAGCCATTACTTCAGTTGGAGCCTATATGCCATATCTTTATACATACACCTCCATTGTGTCATTATTTATTTATTTAAACTCTACCTGATAATGTGAAAGTTAATTGAAAATTCATGCAGTTAAACAATTACCTATTATGCTGGCGGTCATGCCATATATTTATTTAAATAAATGTTGCCATCTTGATGTAAAAACCAATCTCAATTTATACATAAATTTGTCAATAGAAACTAATTATATTATTCATTGTACCCTTTCTGTGTGCAAAAACAAAAAGAAATTTTATCAGATATAAGAAACATTTCTTTCGCATTGTCTTCTCAAATATCTACTAATGAACATATATTTATATATAAATTGGAAAGCAAAACAAGATAGAAATATGTGAACATAGAGAGAGTGTGAAAAACGGAAACACATCAAATTGCGTGCGTCACATTTAGTTCAAGCTCAATGCATGTACGTGCTTCTTCTGCTTACATAAATCCGGCTGCAATTTTTTTTATCCATAAGGCTTCGTAAGTGGCCTGCTCCATTTGTTTTTGCATTTAGTAATTACTTTGAATGCTACGTCTGGAGAACATACGTGCGATGTTTTGATGATGTGTTGCGCAATAGCATTTGAATTGCTATTTGAACAAACAGCTAACCTACTAATATTGATTATAAAAATTGGTTCAAGGCTACATATTTTGATCAGGCTTCACATCTGAAATTGTCTAAATGCGCAGAACAGCATGCATTGACAAAGCAGCACCTAAATGCGCTTAGAGGTCTCAGCAGAAATGCAGACATCAAAATACTACGCGCTGATAAAAGAAAGAGCGTAGTTATAATGGACAAATCTGACTACGTACAAAAGATGGAAAACGTTTTAAATGACAATACACAATTCACACGTCTAGACGATAAATCAGATAAAACACACAAGGTAGAGCGCAAAGTAATAAATGAAATTAAGATTTTGATGAGGCCACTGCACTGAAGTTCAAGCCAGTTAGATCATCTACACCAATAATGTACGGTTTACCAAAAACACAAAAAGGTTGTCCTATGAGGCCAATTTTATCAATGGTAAATTCTCCGTTTCATGCACTAGCTAAATGGCTAGTTCGTTTACTTGAACCATTACGTAAACTACTAGGTAATCATTCGGTTGCCGATTCGTTTGAGTTTGTAAACAAAATTCAAGGTATAAATGTTAAAAACAAGATTATGGTATCTTTTGATGTTACGTCTTTGTTTACAAATGTTCCAATTGATGAAACCATTGACATTATAGTCAAAGCGGTAGAACACGATATATTACCATCGCCGGTGCCAGGTCAAACTCTACGCAAGCTTATCTTATTATGCACGAAAGACGTACGATTTCGTTTTAATGGAAACATCTACAAACAGACTGATGGTGTCGCAATGGGAAGCCCCTTATCTCCAGTGTTCGCTGAGATTTTTCTAGGGCACCTAGAGAACACATCATTAAGGAGTGACATAAGTGAATGTGCTCAATGTATAAGGTACGTGGATGATATATTTCTTGTACTTAAGAACAGGTCGCAATCACGGACATTGCTTCAAAGTTTCAACAAAGCACATATGAATATCGGTTTCACGTCAGAGCACGAGAAAGATTACTCTCTGCCTTTCCTAGATGTACTTTTAAAGAAAGAAACTAATGGTAAATTAAACAGAACAATTTAACATAAACCAACATGGTCTGCACAGTATTTGCATTACAGCAGTTTTGTGCCGTTTCGATATAAATTATCAACAGTTCGTTGCTGTTTTTCAAGAATTGACAGGTTCGTTAGACAAGATTCAAAAGATAATGAATAAAATAAATCCATTAACGATTTAATGTCCAATGGTTATCCCATAAATGAATTGTATCAATCATTAAAAGGGGAATTAAATAGAAGCAGACGTATTATGGGCCAGAAAAGAAAACTTTCTACCTAAACATCCCATTTAAGGGGAATGCAGTTTCCCGAATGGCACAAACGAAAGTTGAAGCAGCATTAACACGCACATTTAATGCAGCTAAATTGCGATTATTATTTAGAGTAACACACTTGCCTTTTCCAGCAATCAAAGAGGAACAACCGTTAATGTCGATATCAAATATTATGTACCAATATACATGCGCAAGTTTTCGATCAACTTACGTAGGCCGATCGACCAGAGGGTGAATTACTCGAATGAGAGAACATTGCAACGTAAACGCCTGTTTTAAATCAAATGGTGAATACACGTCTGATATTGTGCAACACATCATCGAAACATCGCACATATGTTCTCCAGACGTAGCATTCAAATTAATTACTAAATGCAAAAACAAAAGGGAGCTAGCCACATACGAAGCCTTATGGATAAACAAATTGCAGCCGGATTTATGTAAGCAGAAGAAGCACGTACAAGCATTGAGCTTGAACTGGATGTGACGCACGCAATTTGATTGGTTTCTATTTTTCACACTCTCTTTGTTCACATATTTCTATCTTGTTTTGCTTTCCAATTTATATATAAAGATATGTTCATGAGTAGATATTTGAGAAGACAATGCGAAAGAAAATTTTCTTATATCTGATAAAATTTCTTTTTGTTTTTGCACATAAAAAGGGTACAATGAATTTTATTAAAGCTCGTATTTCAAAAGAATATATATATATATATATATATATGTATATATATTTATATACGAGAGACAATATATATTTATATATATATATATATATATATATATATGGCAGCATATATGTGAGTGAAAATCGCCCAAAAATTAGTAGTTGCAGAAAATATTTGTCGCAGTATAATATGGAATAATTATGCATAAATTTTAAAATAATGACCAGTTCAGAACAGAATAAAAATTTATGTTGATAATAATTATTTAAATTGCTTACCCTCTTAGCTTGATTAAGATCAATTGTGATTAAAAATATTAAGTTATATCAAATTATTTAGTTAAAACTTTCCAAATTTTAATATTACGAGGCACTTTGATACGTGGACTTGTAAGTATAGTGGTATGTTGATGTTTAATTTCGTGTGCCTATGAGTGTGTGTGTATTTGATTTTGGAAGGAAGAGTCACGGTTAATAATTATTATTTGGGCCAATTCAGTGTTTTTGGAGATAATTTGCTTCTTGATCAATAGTGTGAGATTACGAGATCGCCTAAATTGGTCAGGAATAAAACTGCTTTACTTCTATTCCATTAACATATTTTAGATCCCACTAATTGATATACTTGTGTGGTTAGATTCTACATTGAAACGACAACACAGGGTCACATCTAGGTATGTGTTGGTAGTAGCTTGATAGAAGCAATTGAATTTTAAAACTGTAAATTACAAATTTTGGTGGTATTTCAATGAAGAGCGATCGAACTTAATTCTGCATGTTTTTCTTACTGTATGCTGATGGACGACAAGAAACAGAATGTTGACTTTAGAAATACGAGATTAGCGCATTTGCGTCGCATTTACATTAAATACACGTCGACAATTTGCCATGATAAAAAACGATACGATAATGGAATGGAATATTTGCAGCGTTTTTCAAAAAAAATTCGCTAAATACTAAGAAAATATTAATGGAATAACGTTGCATTTTATACGTTCTTTTTCTAAAAAGTGAGATTATATGTAAGTTATTTATTTACTGATTGTAAATGTGTACGTTTATATGTAAATCGAATATTTATCTCGCATTAATATACACATTTTTTGGCTAAATTTAAGCGAAGACTAATGCTTTTAGAGAATTATACGGGCCTACATCTTAATAAAAATATAAAACACTATGTATTATAACTTCTCTCCAAGTATTTTAAAATTTAACTTGCTACTCCATTTTTGCGAGCCATTAGATACTTTCCCGTGATTATCAATGTAATGCGCCTTGCTGTAAATAACTTTATAATGAAATAAACTGTGTAATGCCTAGCTATTTTTTTATTTAGATATGTACATTTTTACATGATTAGAAAGTTAACGAAACATACATTGACAGCCCATTTTGAACAGATTTTGTAATAGACAAATTTTGGCCACACAGAGTGTTATTTAAATGTATTAAATCAGTTTTGGCTCATGTACTTATTGCTGAATGCGCCTAAAACTGACAATTGCCTGCTGTATTGCTATTGTAAAGAATTGATCAAGTTGACGTAAATAATTCTCATTATCCGTTACAACAACACCTGTGTTATAAGTGTCATAAAATAATATTGGGACAAACAGTAATCATTTTTGTACTATAAATAGTTTAAAATGGGCTTCACGTTTAGTGTATACAAGTTGCTTTATTGGTTACGAGCGTGTGCGATAAAATACCGAAGCTCCACGTGAGTTCGTGACTACTAAGGCACATTTTGATGCTCTGTATGGTCCTTCTCAAATGCTGATAATTTGGACGAGTTTTTATTAAAACTTATTGGGGAAATTTAAAAATTTCCACACTGGCTGACAGCAATTCATAATCAATGCAACGGAACCAAGTCCCATGGAAGGTTCATATTTACTAGCATACACTCCTACAACGAGGGAAATTATCAAAGTTTCTCGAAGGCGATTATGGCACAGAAATTTATGCAAAATTACTTTCGTGATCTGCAGGTTCGTAGGCCCTTGCAATGGAACTTTTAGTCATAATTTAGAAAATGCGAATACTAAAATATGCTTCAAAGCATTGCACATTCTTCATAGAGATAATTAAAAATGTTACTGAAATTCTTCTTTTTTTAAATCTCGCACATCTAAAAAGAGTTTTTTTATTCATTTGATACCTCAAATATCAAGATTGAAATTGTTACCAATTGGATATATTGGGGGTCTAGAATACTAATTACTCAGCTAATATATCAAAACAGTTCTATATTTGCTGTTATTTAATGATTCTCAAATTGCCATGTAGGTTCAAATTGTTGGCGCATATTCAATACTCTATGCGTGGAGTTTTGAAGAATTGACTGTATAAATGAGCAGAAAAAAAATTATAATATAGTAGAACTAAGGGTACGTACGTCATTTTGGATATATAAAAATATTAGGGTGTGAGGTAAATTTGATTTCAGGAAAAGAAGTTTCCTGGCGATAAAAATTTATGTTTAATATTTCTGTGTCCCCGAAATGCAACTGACTGTCTACCCAGGCTGAAGATGCTTAAAATAATATTTATTATGTTAAACGTAAAATGTATAAAGTTAAATGTGGCATTTAACTCATTTTGATACTAGGAGGATATGCTGAACACGTCAACGTCCAAGATTTTATGTCTTTTGAACCACGAATTTCGTGCTTACTGGCTACTCTTCTGCTGGACTTAACATTGCGCCTCACACTTGCTATTGAATTGTAAATTGAATGCAACTTAAATGGCTATGCAACTTCTTCAGAATCGAAATTGCCATAAAAACACCATTCTAAATTGGTTTTATTTTATATAAGAGAGTAGGAGAGATTCGCTGAAAAAGAAGTGCTACTAATAGTATTTTATTTCTAATGTTATAAAGAAATAGTGCATTTTATTATATTTCATGTTACCAGATGAATTTTAGGGATGTTTTTAGACATCCCTATAATAATAATAAATAAATAAATAAATAATATTCTCGCTTTATGCAAATATCTAAATTTTTCACACTTTCACTAATACAATTATTTTATTGTGATAATTGTTATGGACTAATATTCGATAATTTCAAAAAATTGTAATCGAAGTTCCCTGGAACCTGGTATAATGCTTATTTTGCGGTGTAAAAATTTAAAAAAATATATATTGCATTTTCGAATAATTGTTCGATTAAAAAACTACAAAAATGTATTTCATTGTTCAAACAGCCGCTGGCATCCAAACTGCTGATAAATAAAATCTGTAATGTATTACATTATTTGGTCATGGACAATTGTGTACAAAGATCTCATGAAGGTATCCACGGTATTCTTTCGTGGGTAGTAGATTGTCGCTATCGCTTTCACAAAGATCTGATTGATTCATTTTTCCATGTACGCATCAAGTTTGTCCCTGTGGTAGATGGGTGTTGATTTTATCATTATTGCGAGCGTTGTACTATGTGCGTGATAAGAAGCCTGATGATGGAATTTGAAAAGTTTTAACGAAACGTAGCCCGTCATCGAAGATGTGATCGTACTTTATTTCCAGTGGATAGTATGAATGATGTTGAAAACTTCGTAGGAAAGGGATGTATCAGCACCCAACCACAACAAAGTCGGATCTTTGCGAAATTGATGCTATAAATCAATCTCCCACGATAGAAAAGTGTGGATTCTCTACATGTGACGACCACACCGTGCAACCCCGTAGAACAACAGTCAAATGTTTTCATGAGTTTGATTCTTGTTTGCAGATGTGTTTATGCCATTAGAAATATTCTGAGTAAAAAGTTAATTATGAACTAAAAACTAAATAACATTTTCTGGCAAATCACTTTTCTCTTATATGATAATATTGTGTAATTTTTTGTAAAAACACATAGCGGCCTTGCGTAATATATTAATAAATCAGCATATTACAAAATTTCTAAAATGTTTCTTATGTCGTAGCTTAATGGCTATTTGATTTGATCTCAACTTGGACAAGGAACTCTTCTGGTATTATTTTAGTATAGTATTTTAAAGATTGATTTGAAATGGTAGACGAGGGTATCGTTCAATGGAAGAGCATCCGGCTGTAGTCCGGCAGGCCCTGGTTCAAATCCGGATGCCCCGTCAAATATTATTTCATCGTTAGCCTATTACGAAATGGTAAAGGAAAATATTCGCCATAAACGACACAATGTAACCACTCAAAATTCAGTTAAACACAGCCTACTGGTTTTAAGTTCATATTCATTCCAACTAATAAAATAAATTCTAACAATTATTGATTGCGAGGGTGATGGGAACAGTTATACAAATCAAGTTTGCGAGCTTGAAGTAAACACCAATCCCATTGTATTCAACCAGTCATCGTACTTTATAGCAATATACCGCCAGGCGCAACGCACTGACGCGTTTCGACCATCCATGATCATCATTAGTATACGACGGCAAACGAACTATCGAGGATAAAACCGCATTGAATATATATAGAAATCAAATTTAGATAGGCGGCTCTCACCTCTAGCAGTCTCGCATACATTGAACTTGACAGGAAATGTCGGCTGCACAATTTCTATGCAGTCACGAACATTAACTGTTTGCAGCTTCCGCCACATATACACATATAAGCAATACAATAAAACAATAATTGATTGCGCGGGTGGTGGTAACAATTATTTAAATCAAGTTTGCGAGCTTGAAGTAAACACCAATCCCATTGTTTTTAACCAGTCGTCGAACAACATAACAAAACTACCGCCAGCCGCAACGCACTGACGCGTCTCGACCTTCCATGATCATCATCAGAGTACGACGGCAAACTGACTATCGAGGATCAAACCGCATCGAATATATATGGAAATCAAATTTAGATATGCGGCTCTCACCTCTAGCAGTCTTGCATACATTGAACTTGACTGGAAATGTCGGCTGCACAATTTCTATGCAGTCACGAACATTAACTGTTTGCAGCTTCCGCCACATATACACATATAGGCAATACAATTTAAACAATAATTGATTGCGCGGGTGGTGGTAACAATTCTTTAAATCAAGTTTGCGAGCTTGAAGTAAACACCAATCCCATTGTATTTAACCAGTCGTCGAACAACATAACAAAACTACCGCCAGCCGCAACGCACTGACGCGTTTCGACCTTCCATGATCATCATCAGAGTACGACGGCAAACTGACTATCGAGGATCAAACCGCATTGAATATATATGGAAATCAAATTTAGATATGTGGCTCTCACCTCTAGCAGTCTCGCATACATTTAACTTGACTGGAAATGTCGGCTGCACAATTTATATGCAGTTACGAACATTAACTGTTTGTAGCTTTCGCCACATATACATATATAGGCAATACAATTTTACAATAATTGTTTGCGCGGGTGGTGGTAAAAATTCTTTAAATCAAGTTTGCGAGCTTGAAGTAAACACCAATCCCATTATATTTAACCAGTCGTCGAACATCATAACAAAACTACCGCCAGCCGCAACGCACTGACGCGTTTCGACCTTCCATGATCATCATCAGAGTACGACGGCAAACTGACTATCGAGGATCAAACCGCATTGAATGTATATGGAAATCAAATTTAGATATGCGGCTCTCACCTCTAGCACTCTTGCATACATTGAACTTGACTGGAAATGTCGGCTACACAGATCGAAACGCGTCAGTGCGTTGCGCCTGGCGGTAGTTTTTTTAAGTTGTTCGACGACTGGTTAAATACAATGGGATTGGTGTTTACTTCAAGCTCGCAAACTTGATTAATATAATTGTTACCACCACCCGCGCAAACAATTATTTTTTAATTGTTTTGTTTATATGTGTTTATGTGGCGAAAGCTACAAACAGTTAATGTTCGTGACTGCATAGAAATTGTGCAGCCGACATTTCCAGTCAAGTTCAATGTATGCGAGACTGCTAAAGGTGAGAGCCGCCTATCTAAATTTGATTTCCATATATATTCAATGCGGTTGGATCCTCGCTAGTCAGTTTGCCGTCGTACTCTGATGATGATCATGGAAGGTCGAAATGCGTCAGTGCTTTGCGGCTGGCGGTAGTTTTGTTATGTTGTTCGACGACTGGTTAAAAACAATGGGATAGGTGTTTACTTCAAGCTCGCAAACTTGATTTAAAGAATATTTTTTTATGTAAGAAAAATTGACAAAACTGTTCTGTTTATGAAGCTCGAATGACAAAGTTTCGTTATTTTTTTTTAACACAATGCTTTATATACTGAATTTTAATATGGAAGAAAATGTGAAATCTAACATTAATAAAATTAAAATGTGAATCGAACCGCAATTATAAATATAACTGATAATTTATTAAAGGGGTATGTTTTCTGATCAGAGATTTTTACTTATAATTTTTTAAATGTGTGTTAGTTTCAACGTATAAAACCCGTCGCATCACATATTTATGTTGAATTTAAAATGCAATATGTACATGTTTATTTAAGTAAGAAAATAATTAAGAAAAACCAAAACCTCTGAAAAGCAATTAAATATTGCAAATGTGTATTTTACATATCAGACATTTTTTCAATTTCACGAAACTTCAGAATGTAATTTTGATGTATCTATTTATTTATTTAATTATTTTTTAGATCAATCAACAGTATCTCATTAACGTGGGTAATACCAATTTCTTTTTCCACATTTATGCTAAGTTTGCTTTGTAAATCCCATTGTAAACAACTTAATTGTATATTTATATGATGACTTTGTTAATATTGAACTTTTTTATATATTTACTGTTGTTCATTTTTATTCATTTGTTTATTTATGTATTATTTTACTGTCAGTTAGGTGAGCAATTGTATTCAGATAATCATTTGTGAATAAATTATGGATCTATTCCAATATATTTGCCTAAAAAAGAATTTAAGCATAAAACATGCATCATTTTGAATTAAAACAGTCAAATTTGGAAGAAAAAATCACGAATAGTAACAAATTGAATCTTTTCCATTGTATTTATCCCCTTCAAAATATTATCTTTCATAATTTATACATATCATAAAGATAGAAAATATTAAATCAACAACTTTTTATCAATAACAATGGTAGAAGACCAATTTCTGCATAGACCCACAAATCAAATAGATTTTTAATTTCTGAAATTCTTTATAGATTTCGAAATTATCGACACGGTATTCTTAATTTGGATAAATCTAGGCGGAATTATTCATTTTGCTATTGTAACTTGATTTCATACAGATAACTGGTAGTCACAAAATTCCTATCTTAAGTAAATGAAACACATTATGAATTAAATTTTGACTTTATTAACATTCAATATTAGTAATTTAAGATTTTTCTTACATTTGATGTTGTATCATTATTTACGATGAAAACATTTCATTGTGGCGAATTACGTGAAGCAGCATTGACTGACTTATATGTAACTCTGAGTAGTTGCAGGTTGACAAAATTGGTTTTGGCCTTTAGTGATGTTTATCTGTGGTGTGCTCCTGACCTTATCATAGTCGCAGATGTAAACTCACCATTGCTTGTTGCAATTGATACTGCATGAGCAGAAACGCAGCCAAGATATACGCAAACTGCGCATTTATTAAAAGGAAAACATTTTGAATAACTGATCAAATGGGCACATGAGACATAATTAAATGATTAAAGCTATAGTGCAGGTTTTAGTAGAGCATTTATCTAGTACGATTTGATAAACCTGACACAACAGAAATATCCCATTTAAGTTCAGCATCTTGAAATATATCCAGTAGGTCACGTGGAGAGAAAAAGTATGTCAAGCTTAGCTACAATGGCGATCATGAAATATGGAAAAGAAATATTAAGAGATAGATAAAACTTTGGTACATTTTGGACAGTTTATAAGCAGTAGAGGCCATTTTTATGATTAAATGGTTAATAAATGCAAAGGATATAATAGTAATGCACATAATTTTAGACTAAGTAGATTTGAACAAAAAAATATGAAAACTCAATTTACAGGAATGAAATTTGCTTAAATCTGCTATTGTGAGTATTGTGCTGTGTATAGTGGCCTGAGGATGGTGCTGGATATAATGCGCAGAAACGTAGCCAGTAAATAAAGATTGTTTAACAACGCATTTCCATTGGTTAGTTTGAATGATGTTGAAGCCTTCGGAAAAAAGGGACGAATACGCACCCAGTCCGATCTAAGACAAAACAGACACGTATTTGGAAATAGTGATCAATCGGATCTTTGTGAAACTGATAGTGCAAAGCAACCACCCACAAACGCCGCTTGCGGTAAATCATCATATGAAGCTCGCACTGCGCAACAACCCTTCAAAACATATCTAGGAGTACCAAATTTTAGTTTTCAATAAATGTCTTTTAAGTTTGTGCTGGTTTCATTGATAAGTTTTTAATACTGTTTGAGTTAATTAACAGATATTTCATTTTTAGTCAATATTTATCAGGAAGTTAAAAATTCGGCTGAGATCAATTAAACTTTAAACTTTTTAAATATTTCTTTTTAGATCGTGCATAAAATGATATGGTAATCTTGTTTGTCCATTAAAGATTATTTTCAGACAAATATACGCGCGAATAAAATTGTCTGATTACAAAAAAAGTACCACAACCTTGTCTTTTGTGTAAACGCTTTCCTGTGAATTATTTGTAGATGCCATCTCAAGAACTTCAGCTGGGTGCAGAACGTTATAATGGCCAAATAGGACCAATTTTATTTTTCGCCTAGAACCATGATATGCGATGTCATGGCGTTATAAATTGGTTTCATTGACCCTATCTGCTCCAAAATCAAAGTATCTAAATAAGATTTAAAAGAAACATATTGCGCGGCAAGGAATAGAACATTTACCTGTTTATCTGGTTGCGATCCGATTTGTTTGCATCCGCTGTCTTCCTGATTTCTCCAGAATTTTCGACCTCCAGATATGGAGATCTTTCGCAATGGAAAGCACATCACCTACAAAGTTGACATATTGTAAAATCAAAGGAGATGTTCAAGAATTACATCGGTATCACCATAATTTTAGTTAGGGCCACGGTGGTTAAATTATCGTATTTCTAAGAAGCTAGAGACGCATTTAAATGATAGCGGAGACATTGGCTCATCATTGCGAAGCTAACTAAATTTCTTAGATGGAGAAGGAGTTATCAAGTCATTCGTTCTTCCACAAGAGGTTTCGTAATTTAACACTAGGATAAAAGTTTATCATTCCCTACAAAAATTTTGAAAGGAATACAGCAGTCTCTAAAGACACCAAAAGTAAGGTAATTGTGATATATACTGCCCAGAACATCATTTCATTTGAACAATATTTATTATAATACAAAACTTGCCATTCGACGAAGACTTTGAACAAATACTGTCATATATAGTAACTAGTATTAAGGCATGCGGCTCTTATTTTGTTTAGTAAACGTGTTAAAAACGTTTATCTCTAAATCAAACAATCATTGATTGCGCGGGATTTTAAAACAATTCTTTAAATCAAGTATGTCACCCTGAAGTGAAAACCAATTCCATTGTATTCAACAAATCGTCCGTCTCAAACATAAAAAAATTTGCAGCTATCACTAACTCACTCATTAATCGCATTACGCACATATTACATACACACACACATATATATATATATATATATATATATATATATATATATATAGTGTGTGTGTGTGTGTGTGTGTGAGTGTGGCGAAAATGCAAATTGTTTATGTTTGAGACTGTATAGAAGTTTTGAAGCCCATATTTCCAGTAAAGTTTGCGGTCGTACTCTGGTGATGACTAAGGAATTTCGAAACGCCTCAGTGCGTGCGACTGGCGGTTTGTTTTTCTATGATTTTACTTCAAGCTCGAAAACTTGATTTAAACCAATGTTACCACCATATGTGCAATAAATGATTGTTTAGACTAACTTTCTGTCTGTATAATTAAGATTAAGATTTTAATTTCCATTTCCTTCTGGTGGTTATGACATTTCATTTAAACATGAGCTCCGCTTAAACAAATGATCACAACGTGTGGTGAGTGAGAAAAATGTAAACATTATCTGAGTAGGAAAATATACTTATGTAAGATCATCGTTACTTACCTTTTCGCACGCCATTCCTGTTAATTATGTAATGGACTTTACACATAATGCATGTACTACAGAGATTGTACAATGAAATAAAACCGAATCGATAGATAGTTAGAGAATATTAGCAACTATTGAACTTCAGTGGATAAAAGTAATTTAGCTAAAGACCATCATGCGGTAAATCTTACTAAAATGAAATCTAATTGGAATCAGGTAAAATTGCTCAATCGCGATTTCATCACAGCTATTTAATTTGAACTATCAAGAAGTTGTATAATTACTAATGCCATTAAAACAATGCACATCCATTCAAATGACTATAAGTTTAATTTTGAATTGGATATAGCCAGAGCTATGTTAAAATTCTAAGCTGATCAATATAAAATAAGTTATGAAATCGGTTATCGCCGTAAATACTTAATGACGAACAATGTTATAAGTATGAAAGCAGAGAAAATAGGATCAATGGGTCGTATTATCCATTTTTTTATAAGGAGAAGAAAACTGTATAATACAGAATTATGTGCTAAAATAATTAAAAGCGAAAGTGATGCTAAAATAGGGGTTCAATTATTGACAAATAATAAGACTGCTAATGAAGACGTGAATTAAACTAATGACAACTCTCACATACAGAGAGACACAGCCGGGTCCAGATTGTTTAGTTGAGCTAAGGTACACACGCACGTATTAATCGTCTAAGAATTAGTATTTATGTATGACAATCATTAAATAATAACACTACAAATTTGCTATGCCATAGAATAAAAGTTCTCAGTACTTCGTAGAATATAGATACCCGATAACAGTGTAATAAATGAGAAAGATAGATTGGCAAGCTAGGATATGGTAGCTAAGTACAACTACATATCGGTGATCAAAGCATTGGAATGTTTTCTGTGTTTTGCGGCTGGTCAATTTTTTATATTAAAAGCAAGCAAAATGTCGATGAGATATGCTCTGGACCTGATGAATATGTGTGTCTTCCAGCTATTTTATATTTTGGTGTCAGATATTTAAATGACTTACTCGAGTCGCAATGTAACATAAATTGTCGGTTCCAATTGAAAACATCTTTAGGCATATTGTAGAAAAAAAACTTTTAGATAGACGATTACTAAAACCAAAATTGCAAGGACACGATTTAGTGACGTTATTGTAGTTTGAATTCTTGGATAGACTAAAAAGATAAATTTCTTGAGCACTAATTCTCGATTGAAATAAAAGAAAATGAGTTTATTATCGTTTCTCGAACTCTAAATAATACAAAATGAACGCAAATTAATAAAATTATTATAGATAGGATACTTATTGGGATATATTTTTTCATTTAAAATTGAACCATCTGTATAAGACAAAATTTGTATCTTAAATTCAATGGCTATTAGTTGCATAAAGCTAAAAGACAGAAAATATGTGGAGATTCAATTTGGTAGGCTAGAAGACATATTAACTAAAAATGAATAACTTCGTTGTTTAATGCATAAAATGATTATGAATTTTCCAACTTAATTTAATCATTCATTTAGTCACGGTAAATTTAATGGATGATATTATGATGAAAATACTGATATCCAAACTAAATAGGAATCTAAAATCGATGGCGTCAAAATAAAATTTAAAAAAACTATTTGAGAGCAATCAGTTATTCTGGTCTCTAAACGTTCTGACCATAAAGAGAAAATTAAACTGATTGACACGACAGGAATTTATGAAATTAATTGTAAAATCTGTGTGAGGGTGAATCCATGCGCCCAATTAAGCTTAGAAGAAACGAAAAATACTGATATTAAATAAGGAAATATTAAATTATTGGAATTTGAACGTCAAATTTTCGTGCTTAATATATACACAAATCGCATTATATATATATATATATATATATATATATATATATATATATATATATAATACTTATTTATTTATTTATTTATCGGAATATATTAAACTTCGAAAAGACCGGTTTTGTCCTTACTAGGAATTCTTCAAATACTGTCCAAAATTTGCTTTTTGTACATTTTATAATAATTAGTTTATACTGTCAAATTTATATATAATGGGATTGGTGTTTATGTTAAGTTTATAAAAATAATTTAAGTAATTTTTACCACGACCCGCGCAATTAATGATCGTTTATGCTGGTTTTTCTTTAAATACAAACTGGGAGATCGTAGATGGAACGTCAGATCTAAAACGATGTGATATGTGCTCCAAGTAAGTAAAGGCTGACCAGGAAACGTAAGGTAGTATATAATTGAAAATTGTATTCAACGTGTGGCAACAGATTCCCTAGCAGACATGCCCAGGTTGGAGCCATTTTCACAAAATAATCCTGACCAGCACGTGAAAATATCTCAATAAGGACGAAACTGGCCTACTGGATGAATTAACTTCTAAATATTAAACGATGATTAACTTATACTGAAAATGTACATATATATTTTTTTAAATAATGTTCACTGCCTATCAATATGACACAGTATATTTCTAATTAGTAAGAAAAAACATATTAATAACAAAGTGGATAAAGGCCATTTAATTCGTGAAGACTAATCATCGCTCTACAATCATTCATTTATATAAATTCTGGGTTTTCAATTGATTATGCTAGTGGTAACAAATCTGACTCAATTTACTTCTATTTCATGTTTGGGCTGGTTGGTAAGTGTGAATGCGTTTGTTTTTGTGTCTGTGACTGTTTGCATGTAAATGTCATTTTCGCTGTATTGCAAAGTGATGTCCTAGATCTGGTCATTATTGTTTTGATGGCTTCAGAATTAACCATTTGTGCGCATGATTCGCTGTTACATGTACGAGTGCTATTTTTCCCAATATAGTTGATTGTTTCACCTTGTTGCGCAAATTTTAGTTCTGCACATGGTAACAGTGCCAGTATGGATTGCAGTATTGAACGCTCATATTGTTTAGAGAACTTCTGTCACTGTATGCGCCTTTGTTATTTCCACTTCAGTTTGTTGCCAATCTGATTGTTATTTTGTTGATTCTAGTCGAGGGCCTGTTTGGTCTTGACTGGATATTAGTAGATTGTTGTTGAATTTTGTTATTCTTGGCCAGTCTAATAGAATTTCATGATTATGAAACTTTTGAATATAAAGGTCAGGTGCTTGTTGTTTTATATAAAGGGCTTATTAAATAAATAATAATTTTTCTGATTTTGCTTTATGTAGAAATTGTGTAATTGGTCGAATTGAATGTGTGCCTTTTTGCCAATATATGATCGGAAATAGCTGATTTTCCTGACGGTGCCAAGCTTTGTTAATCAATTTCTGTGGCAAATTTTGCTGGATTCTGTTTTTCAATTGCTTCTTCGTACGTCCGATATATGTGCTACCGCAAATACATCAGAATTTGTAGACTATGAATGATTTGGCGAGAATTGGCAATTGATCTTTGGCATCCAACCTCATGATTCTCCGTGTATTAAATGTAATATTAATTTTAATACTGGGATAGATCTCCTTATTTATTCTATTCAACCACCGTGCAATTATTGAGGCTGGTACGTCGCCTGTAAATGCTAAGTTTAGGAAACCCTGCTTGACGGTATCCTCTCTAGTGCGAATCTGCCCTGGTCCGATGTTGACATCATTGAAACGCTCTTGGTAGTTGTTCATTAGCAAAATTTTCCTAAATTAGCCCAGTTCTTCCTCAATCTTGTGTTCAGAGCAGATCTTCCTGATTCTGTTTTCTAGGTTGTTTACTAAGTTTCTTTTGTGGGATTTTGGCACACTGCTGTTGTAGTAAATGTATTGCCCGGTGAAAGTGGATTTCCTTTATATGGCCAGTGTCAAATCCCCATTTTCTTCTCGAGTGAGTTTGATGTCAAGGAAGGGAAAAATGTCGTCTTTCTCTACCTCGAGAGTGAATTTGATGTCTAAATCGGCTCCATTTGCTTGTTTGAGGATTTCGGAAGGGTCTGCTGCTTCTGAGATGAACAATAAGATATCATCTACATACTTTTTGTAGATTTCGCACTGGTCAATTATACATTTTGGGCTCGTTTTTCAAGATGACACATGTATACATCTGCCAGGAGGGGTGCAATGCAACTTCCCATAGCTACACCATTGATTTGGCGGAAGTATATCCCTTCATATATTGGCAACGGGGCACCCAGTCAATTCGACCATTTTCACAATTCTACATAAAGCAAAATCAGAAAAATTATTATTTATTTATGAAGCCCTTTACATAAAACAACAAGCACCTGACCTTTATATTCAAAAGTTTCATCAACACGATATTCTAATCGACTGGCCACGAATAACAAAATTCAACAACAATCTACTAGTATCCAGCCAAGAACAAAACAGGCCCTCGACTAGAATCAACAAACATAAAATCGGATTGGCAACAAACTGAGGTGGAAATAACAGAGGCGCATACGGTGACAGAAGTTTCTAAACAATATGCGCGTTCAACACTGCAATCCACACTGGCGCTGTTACCATATGCAGAACTAAATTTTGCGCAAAAAGGTGAAACGATAATTTACACTGGGAAAATATCACTCGTATATGTAACAGCGAACAATGCGCACAAATGGTTAATTCTGAAGCCATCAAAACAATAATGACCAGATCTAAGACATCACTTTGCAATACTGCAAGAATGACATTTACATGCAAACAGGCACAGACACAAAAACAAACGCATACACACTTACCAACCAGCCAAAACAAGAAATAGAAGTAAAACGAGTCAGATTTGTTACCACTAGCATAATCAATTGAAAACCCAGAATTTATATAAATGAATGATTGTAGAGCGATGATTAGTATTCACGAAATAAATGGCCTTTATCCCCTTTGTTATTAGTGTGTTTTGTCTTCCTAATTAGAAATGTACTGTGTAATATATAATGGGATTGCTTTTTATAGCTAGCTTGCAAACTTGATTTGGGGGCCAATTTCTATGTCCGCCTGCGCATTCAATAATCGCTTACTTATATAAATAGTCAATTCAATACCACTTCCGCAATTCAAGATTAGCGGTAGCTAGCTGCAAATTTAGTCATAAAGAGATGTTATTTTGTCTAGATTATGCTCGACGGTTGGTACTGCTGCGGTCGGTCATTTAATTAGGGCTTCTAACTAAACGTAAAATCGGTCGTTCGACAGACAGTTATAACTTTCAGTTAAATCGAAATCTGTCTTAAACATTCTGGGTGACAGATATTCATCATAATATCATAATGATGGATACTTAGATTCGCCAATGGAATCTATCCGTAGGCCGTTAAATACCTTATCGATCGGAAAATGAATATTAGCGTATTTTTGTTATTTTAGTCCAATAAAATAATATTTTATTACTAATTGAGAAAGAAATCGTGCGTGAAACCTAATATTTATCAAATTGCAGGTATATACAACACAATTACAAAAGGCCTTTTGCTTTGCGCGAGAACTCAACTCCACTGCGAAATGTGATAAATTATATAGTCAATTTTTTGAAACAATGCTGATGTGAATTAAACAAAATATAATGCAGGAGCCAGGAAGCGGCCAAAGTGCATGCTAGGAAACGCGCGTAAACACACACACGCAAAGATAATTACCGTTTACACTCAAAATATTTACGAACATAATTTGTTTATTTATCCGATAATTATGAAGGTTGCATATAATAGCCTGAACTGTGCCTAAATCATTTTCATTTTATGCTTTGCAGGATACTTGAAAATTCGCCTGATTGGGAGTGTCATTTTTATAAAAATTTTGCTCAGATATTGCGGAAGCTACTCCCCCTATATCAGCGGTGTGCAGTTTAAAATTTTCTTGAATTCGCGTCCTTAGTAGTCCGTTATTCTGGCCAACATATCACAATGAGTAGCTATGGTATCTGTATAAATAAATAATGTTTGACTGTTTAATTCCAGAGTGATTTTTTATTTACATTTAACACTTTTAGTTATTTCAGTATTAAAAAATCAATTTTGCATTAGTTATCTGAGAAGTCACCGCCATTTGTATTTATTCAAGGAAGTATTTCAGACGATGCGTCATCTCCAATTGTTATACTAACATATATTGTAATTTGGTTGGGTACGATTGTATTATATTTTCGATTTATCCATTTTCTTGATATCGAAATTCATCAGTTCATCTATATTCAGCCTGATAAATTGCGTAACATATTTCTATATTGCAAAACGGGGTAGCGCTGCGATAATTGATGTACTGTTATTTCCACGTCTGCTTTAGTTATAGTTTGCTTTTTAATATGTCATCTTCCTGATCGAATAGAAATGCGTCAATAAAGGATTTAGGATATTCGCACACGCAAGCAAACCGAATGCGATGGACCACGTTGTCAAATTCTTTAAGCATGTCATATGTTTCGACATCCTGATTTATGGTTATGAAGGTGTTGCCAACATACTTCAGATATATAGCCGCAAATTTGAAGACATGTTTCTAGATTTTATATTTCCAGAAAGGATGTCTAGGCATCAGCTAGTAGACTTAAAATCGCTATTCGATCGACTTGCTTGAAATATTGCACATTGAAGGCGAATTGAACGTCTTCAGTGCACTTATTGAGGAGTAGTTTAGGTGACTTGTAGGTATGGGGAATGACGGAGAGCTATGATAGATGGACGTACAGAGGAAATCGATATTCTGAACAACAGAATTGCTTGTAAATAGATTTTTTTTCCATCGAAAAGAATCATTTCTTATTCCTGACATTGAAAGATTCCACTATTTTTACAAATTCGAATCTATCGCGAGCACATTTGTTTTACATTTCAATTTATACTAGTTGTAGAAATTATTTAAATTCTGTCACCAGTTTGTGCTGTGCAATGTTGATCTAAATTGCAAAAAATAATTACGCACAGGTGGAGCTAGTGTATGCAACATTCTCAATCCTTAAGTAAATCAAGAAAAGAAGTTCGTAAACTGGTAATTGTTTGTGTATTTGTGTACGCACCTTTCCAAACACATACGTTTCCCGCATCCAATTTTCTGTTTAGTATGTGTGTATTATTTATTTATCCATTACAATTTCACATGCATAATAATGACCGAAATAAAAGTTCATAAAATGTTTAACGAAGCTTTGCTAATCGCATGAAACGGATTTTGTTTACTTCTTTATTTGCAACATCAATTGCAGTTTTTAATAAAAGAAATGGCCAGAGTAAAGCACTGATAGCTAGAATTTTGCGAATTTAGTATGATCTAACGATTCCTATTACACTTTTGACTTTGTTGATAGAATCTCATATCTAACTGCCTTGGATTTGTAGAATATTTACTTCCAACTTTCTCAAAATTGACTGCTAAACCCTATCCAAATGGCATTTCACAAAAAATTGGCATATGATCTTTGGATTAAGAAATAACAGCCAAACTGCATATTGGTTTTTGAAGATACTTCAAACGGCCTAATAAAACTACCATTTTATACAGACAAGGACACTATCTAGATCGCGTCAAAAAAGAGTAGTTGAATTAGCTACATTTGTTGTTAATTAGGCTTCTATTGGCATGTATTGCGGTCAAATTAAATTTGTTAATTGATTTCCATGAAAAGGTTGACATTCTCTGTAATGTGGATCCCAGAACTGATCAGCGGCAAGTGTGCTAGAATTATTAATTTGTTGGTTCCAGTAAACATTTGACAGTTAAGAAGTTGGTTCGGCAAAGTTAACTGGTGTTTCAGGTTTGGTTTCACTGAAAGCAAAATTGTTCATTCAATTGATTTGCAAATAAGTTTTCAGGCGAAACAAACAAACATGTGTCAGAAGATACTTATCCCGGAAGAGTAACCACAGTGTTTTGAGTACATGAGATGTTTTGTGGCGAAAACCACGCTTCTTGTGCAGTAAATAGAAACACTGCATATAAACAATTCAAGCATGCATGTGATTTTTCCATTTAGACAACCTGGGAGCAAGCATGCGGAGTAGTTTTTGTCCCGTTGGTATTTTCACAAACAATCGCATGGCAGAGAGTTACATTAGGGAAGTTGTGTGTGGATGGGGGTTTCTTAAATCAACCACTTTTCAGACGATCAACAATTTTTTCCCAATCGAATTAAAAGTCGCCAGTCTAACAATTCGGTATTAACTATCACTTGAATAATTCATTTTTTGTATCCTCGTACATTATGCGTTTATGCTAACATTATTTCGACAGTTACAACAGTAGCGGAGAGGAATAATTCAATAATAATACCTTACTTCATCCATTGAATGATCTGTTAGTGGAAAATATCTCAAAGCACATTGATTTAGTCGAATGTAAAAGGATAATAGAATTATTTCATCTGTGTCTCATAGTTTAGCAACATCAGGGCGAATAACGTCAGTTTATATATTAGAAGGACTGTAGGAATAATGTCGTTGTATGAAATTTATATAAATAAAAATATAAATAAGTACACAAGAACTTGGTCCGAATACAATGAAGTTGTCTCGGTGCACTTGGTTTATCTTGGAGACGGTTCATTTTTAGTCGATATTTTGAGCCTCTTGTAGTATGCGCTTGCTCAACTTTAATATGTGAAAGTCTTTACGGAGCAGAAAACTTAACCAAGAAATACAGATGAAGAATTGTTACCACCACACGCGCAATCAACTATTGTTTAATCGTTTTGTCTATATATATGTTTGTGTGGCGAAAGCTACAAACAGCTAATGTTCGTGACTGCATTGAAATTGGGCAGTCAACATTTACAGTCCAGTACAATATATATAAGTGAGAGACTCATATGTCATTTTGTTATCCATATATATGCAATGCGGTTTCATCCACGCATCTGATGATGATCATGGAAGGTCGAAACGCGTCAGTGCGTTGCGATTGGCGGTAGTTTTGTTATGTTGTTCGAGAACTGATTAAATACAATGGGATTGGTGTTTACTTCAAGCACGCAAACTTGATTTAAATGAGTACAGATGATATCATTCTATCTATTAAAGGTGGCTTAATTAAGTAAAAACTCAAAATTTAAACTAAAGTAAGCAAGTAGATATGCCATCAGATGTTTATTAATTGAAGAAGGAATTTTAATTATCGCTGGGGAAATTCGTCAATAAGTTTCATCCTGGGGAGGAATTATCAGGAGCATAATTTAGAGAAATTTTAGTCGACCACAACGATGAGGTAAGATGTAGAAGGGAAAGTAATACGGTATTTAAAAGTATTGTTCATAATTGATTAAAAACAGAAAAGAAAGTTAATAAATGATTAGAGGTTGAATTGCTGAACAATTATCGTCATTTTAACTGTACTTTTTAAGAAGCTATTTGGTCTCGGGCGAAGCACCGGTATGAAAACTTGTCTTGACTTAAGTGTTGGTCACATAACTGTGTTAAAATTAATTGACAAGAAATATGTGCTATGCGTTATTAGTCAGGAAATTCTAAATTCAACTTTAATTATTTATATTTTTAGACTGCTCATCAGCTTTCATTGGGTTTTCATAGGGCAGAATTGGTCTGAAAAACTTCATCTATTAAAACAATGAATGAATGACCTGTTATTTATTTTTAGAAAACTGCTGAAGATTACTAATACAACCAGGTAGCATAATGGCTCAGATTCCGAAGCAGACGTGCCAAGGTTCGAGCCCTGTCTGTGGCAAATTCTGGTCAGTATATGAGGAGTTCCAAATAAGGACAAAAATAGTCAACTGGATGAATCGCCTTTCCTGCACTATATAATTTCTTGTTTATTCTGACAAATGCATGTACTTAACTGGTCAGGTATTTATATCAAGTTCGCAACCTTCATTATAGTAAGTAATAATTTCCTCCTGCATCGCCTTATACTGAGTATAACAAATTTAACCTAATCTACTGAGTATTGTAGAATGAATTGGTAAAATGTGATAGCGCGGATGAACCTCAAATTAAAGTTCTCAAAGGGGAAGGTCCTTTATGCAAATCTGCATAAAAATCGGAATCAACACATACCCGTCGGAAAATAATTAAAGGAAATGTTAACTTATAACTTTCTAACGAACTTTGGTGTACACGTAATGAGCCTCCCTGCTCCATCTGTAAAGTAGATAAAAATCCGTCTTCATATGCACGAGTTAGTGTGGTATTCAGAAAGACGTAGGTAGACGATGAAATCTTATTTCAGTATTTACAGAGCACATTCCGCAGATCATGCGGTAGACTTCCACTAGCCTTCGCTGGTTCTCAAGCTCTGCCTAATTTATCAATGGGATCTGGAAAAATAAGGGGTATTGTCGTACGAGAAAATCAATTTTTATGGGCAAGCAAACAGATCAGGACTGTATCAAGGAAAAATTAATTGTTCCGCGCACTACACGATTTATCTTATTCTGTCTTCGTTTAAAAAAAACGATAAATGTACCAATGGACAGCAATCCAAACAAATATAAAAATAGTATGATGTTGCCGTCCTGTTTTCTTGTGTAACAGAGAAAGAAATAGTTAGCTGAAGAGCTACAAGTTATAGCTTGGCCTATTGTAAACGCCAAGTAGGTTCAGGGATTCGCATGAACTCTCAACGTTTGGATACTGAAAAGAATGAAATCATTAAAATGCAAAATTATTCGAATGTTTTATTGTGTGGAGAGAAGATATTTCAGTCAATTATTATAATCAAGTTTGCGATCTTGATATAAACACCTGACCCATTAAGTACATACATTTGTTAGTATAAACTAAGATTTGTACAGATTAGAAAAGTCAATTCATCCAGTAGACCGGTTTCTTCCTTACTGGGATCTCGTCACATACTGGCTATAATTTGTCGTGGACAGGGTTCGAACCTGGGCCCGTCTGCCTCGGTATCTGCCGTACAATTCACACAATTTTCAGTTATACAACAACCAATATTTCTCGGCTAGCCTTTCCTTTATGCAAAGTAGGCGTGCCCAGGTTCGAGCTCTGCTTGCGACAAATTATGGCTAGCACGTGATGAGTTCCTAATAACAACGAAACCGGTCTACTGAATGAATTGCTCTTTTTACACTATACATTTCTTAGTTTATACTCTAAAAGGAATTTAATTAATGGGTCAGGTCTTTATATTAAGAACGCAAACTTCATTATAGTAATTCTCATCACCGCCCGCGCTATCAATGTACGTTTAATTAAATAAATGTTTTGTTGTAAAGCGAGCTTTATTAAAATTCATTGTGCCCTTCCTATGTGCAAAATCAAAAAGAAATTTTATCAGATACAAGAAACACTTCTTTCTCATTATCTCCTCAAGTATCTACTAATGAACATATCTATATATAAATTGGAAAGCAAAAAAAGCTAAAAATATGTGAACATAAAGAGAGTGTGAACAGTCGGAAACCAATCAATTGCGTGCGTCACGTTCAATTCAGGCATTGAGCTTGAACTGAATGTGACGCACGCAATTGATTGGTCTCCGTTTTTCACACGCTCTCTTTATTTTCACATATTTCTATCTTTTTTTGCTTTTCAATTTATATATAGAGATATGTTTTTGCACATAGGAAGGGTATATAAATGTTCACTCCAATCAATGTTGATTAAAGAAACACAAAATTTGTTCGTGAATGAACACGGATCGCAGCTACATTGAGACAGACCAAGGTTGCAAATAACTGTGACGATATTACCAGTATCATTAATATTTCCCTTCGCAACATTATGGTAATAATTAACAACATTTGGCAACAAGGTAGAGCTCTGTAATCGAAGCGGATTTTATGATGATATGTTGTCTGACTCAGGAGGTCTAGATTCAGATTAGCAGGGAATTGAAGTCTTTGCCCAGGAAACCAAAGCGTGACATTGATAATCTATCGATTAATTCGATATACCTAGTAACATTCTTCTGGCAACCAGAATCCGATTACATTTACTTAACATGATGCCTCGCCTATTTTGTCCGACTATCCGTGCATTGAAAACATACAAATATGCATAAAGCCTTCAGAAAGACTATACATTCGCTGTGCCAACTGTAATTACAGCCAATCGAATACCAAATAGTATTTGATGAAATATGAAATAAGACATATTGTACGTTTTTGCCTTTCATTAAGTAGTGCAATTTGAATCTTGTTTGCTTTTTATTCTTTAACTGACTCTTAAGATTTTTAAGGAGTTTGCTTCCAGCCTCCACATGGATGAAAATAAGACAAGCTTAATGCTGTTAATTAGTTATAAGCAGTGTCAGAACATTAGAATCCTCTCAAATTACGTACTAGATTTTTAGGTCATTGCAATGGTTATTCTGTCAGGATAGTACGGGGGTGTACATTTTATAAAACCTAGCTCGTCAAGCGCTTTTAAAATCTCCTCACTCAGCAACGCGTTCAAAATGACGTGGTTATTGACGCAGAAATGACTCGACCTAATTTCGAAATGGACATTAACACTAAATTTTTGATGAATCGTCAGAAACTTTTAATCTTATAAGTGAACGCAAAGCCACTGGATTCCATGGCCTCCAAATTTTTTATGAGCATTTCCAGGCATTAGCAGTGGCCACTAAGAGACAAAAAAGCAATCTATCGTACATTTTCCTTAGTATAGACTAGAAATAGATATCAGATAGATGCGAAATCATGTAAGGATGTGAGGGAGAGGGTTGAATCTAGTAAGTTTACTTTTAGATCCAGTAACGGAAAACTTTAGATGAACATGATCTGAGTTTATGAAATTAATTTATATTGGATGCATTATTTTAAAAATAGCATTAATCGGAAGCATAAATAGGATACATTTGTGTTTCGCAATATATTATCAATAAATTCCGTCGTTTGAATGCAATCAGTATTTTATTTATTAACTACTATTGATTTTATAATACACAAAATTATATGTTTCGAAAATTCTATTTTTCTTTGTGTTTATTCTTTAATAAAAGTATTTGTCTTATAATAAATACTGGTCAATTTTTAGCGTTCATGTTTGAAAATCTTCCAGAATATAACTGAAAATTTAAAAATATTTAAATCTCTGCTTGCATTTTTGGTCTAATCTCCGTCAGATAGACTTAACAGAATTTATAAATGACACATTAAAACGACTTAACGCATTGAATAGACAGGCAGCTGCGAAAAACCGATCTGACTGACAGAGTAATGAATTTTTTTCCGGAGCTTTTGGGAATTTAATTTAATCTATTATTTATCGACATGGGAAAAGTTACGACAAGTTTGTTAATTTAGTGAAAGCATTCCTTGCTACCTGTACAAATAGTTTCACAGATTTAAAAAAAACGTATTCAAAAAAATGAAGTGCTTATACAAATGTTTGCTGTTAACATGCCAGACTTCCCACTATTAAAATGTATAAACATACATTTTTGCGCAAAATTGCACTATCAAAGTTGTTCATCTTGTGCTACTTATTGATTGGGCAACGAGTTACACAGTTAAGTGCACCGAATAAGTCCACCCATTATGTTCATAATCAAACCTCTATCAAACTGAAGACCAGTAATGTTTATATGACTATGCAAAGTTTTATTCTCACTTTCAATTTACCATTTTTGTCTGAATTCTGCCGTTGGTTTTCACGCTTTCTACTAGATCCTTCTGTCCTAATATTATCCACATTAAAAGAAACATGTTGCGCGACAGGGAATAGATTATTTACCTGATTTTCGGATTGCGTACCGTTATGTCTGAATCCACTGTCATCATGATTTTCTCAGATATTACGACCTCCGGGTACGGAGGTCTTTTTCAATAGCAAACACATCACCCACTAAGTTGACAATCAATATGTCAAGTGGAAATATTAGTTTAAAATACCCCATTTATAATTGTTGTTAATTTTTTAAAAAAACGTTATGCTTAAGAGATCTAAAAACAAGTATAAATGGGGTAGTTTAAACTAATATTTCCACTAGGCATATTGATTGTCAACTTAGTGGGTGATGTGCTTGCCATTGAAAAAGACCTTCGTACCCGGAGGTCGAAATAACTGGGAAAATCATGATGACAGTGGATTCAAATATTATCCACATTGTTAGGTGCACGACGTCTCCCGTCGGATGAGGCTTAAATTACGATTAATAAAGGCCATTATTACATAAATTGCTAACTAGTGTTTATTGTGGGTTTAAACTCCCGAAGATGAAATAATAGATTAGACTTCGAGATGTAGTTTCAATTTTGTCTACCTCAAGCATCAAGTAGCGTTGGATTTCGCTCATCTAATGATGAGTGATCGAAGAACCGACTAAACGAAATGTTTGTCAATAACTCTTGTCAAACGAACTTGCTAAATCGATAAGTTTATGACTAATTTACAAAATATTATTGATCTTTACCTTTTAAACCAAAATTATTGTCAATTAAAAGGTCTTGAATTCGCTAATGTAGCGTCGGGTGACCATTAAAAAATAAATAAAACCTCGATAATTTCAAAATTGAATTTTACTAAAATTTAAGCCTGTTTGTTAGATACATGATGGCTTTGACGAAGTTCTGCTAGGCTCAAGATAATTTTTTAATAAATATCATAACGACTTTATTATAGAATTTCATAGCACCTGCAATTTATTATAATACTAATTAACATTAACACTCAATTTCTCGCGGTATGTACTAACGTTTGCGTAAATTTAGTTTATGTTTAAATATAGCTGCAGGCTATGTTTGTCTCATTATAAACATGCTTCACAAGAATCCCGTATGCAAATTTTAATGTAACTGTTTCTTTTGTTGACCGATGTACATGAAATTCATATGAAAAATTTTCTTCAGATAATTCGATACTCCTTTTCATGTACCCTTATTGAAAGATGAGTTATCACTTATAAATAGAAAGAAATGAAGCAAATATGAAACTCTTATAAAAATTGGTTGATTTCATTGAATATTTTATGATGATCTTTTCTACATTACGCAATTTCTTGTGTGTCCTTAATTCTTTTGACTTCACCTCATAATTTAACTCGGTATTTGTATGCAATTTATCTTTGTGTACTTTTACCACAGGTTTATATATAGCTTTCACCTTCTTTTATCATAGACGTCAATATTAATTGCGAAACTTAATATAGTACTACAAAAGAAAAATTGTCTTCGTTTATATTCATATTATCGATGCGTTTATTGGGTAGGCTTGACAGATACGCCTAACCGAACCAACTTATTAAGCTAATTCTACTAAGGTAAAATCATGAGAATAATCCAAATAAGAGAATCAGTTATATAACTTTTATTATAATAAAATAGCTTCAGCTATCATTTTATAAAATTCTCACATTAAATTAAAGTTCTGCTGTAGTAGTAGTAATGTAGTATTCAAAAGAATGATTGTCATTTAACGTAAATATGACTACTAAAATCATAGGGATATGTTATCATTTAAATCCAATATAGTTGCTAATACGAATCTCAATTGAAATAGGCAGATTAATATATAATCAATTGGTGAAATACATATTTTAATAGAAAACATTCCTTTCGTAAACGATTCATATGTTTTTAACTCAAGGGAATTTACGTAAATATAAATTTACCAACTTGCACTTGATTGGCAACAAATACAATATAAACTACTCTTTTTTCCCTATTACTCGGCTATTGCCGATAAGAAGCCCACTCATATTCATTTGGTATTGAGCATGAAATTGAGAAACAACTTAACTGTATATTTCTCAAATATTGTTCAAATTAAAACGATCTCTGATATAAGGATGCAATTTTATTTATTTTTTTTATTAATTAGTTAACATTTATTACACAACACTATAAGCTACCCCTAGTACCTTATTCGATAACATATATTTAATCCATTTCGTTTAGTCTATTTTAATAAATTGTTTTTTTCGAACTTCTGATGACATCAGAAGATTACGATCGTTTACTGACAAACGAGGATCAAACAGAAAGTTATATGTAGTGTACAAAACCTTTATGCGAGAACAGTGCTAGTGAATATTTAATTTCCGACATTTAAAACACCATAAAAGTAAAATATTTTTTTGAAACTGGATTAATCGAAATGACACGATCTGCGTTTTGACTAACACGGGTAGTTTTCCTGTAGATTTCTTTCTTCAACAAAATACTTCGGCTGCCTTTATTAGCAGCCTTCTTTGGGCTGCTATCTATATATCTAGATTAATAATATTAGACAATGCGATTTCTGTAAAAGACCATCACATATATTCATTCGTTCTTATGCATTCTCGTAGAATGTCTTCTTTTATTCTGACCTTTTTTTCAATTGTACTTCTGATTGCGAATGTCATGCTAAATTGTTTGCATTGATATTACGTTTAAAGTGTCTGATATCCTTCTATTTCAAATAAAGCTACCATTATAATGTGTGTTTTCCTTGTTTTGAAGTGTGGAGGAAATAATATGCATTTCAGTGTAAACAAACAAAATTACTTATAATTTTTGTGCATAAATGAATTTTTTGCCTTTGTTAATTATAAAAAGTATAGTGCTAAAATAAAATTTGAAACTACTTACATTCTATTGTGTCTGCAATTCCTTTTCATTTTCATAAAAGAAAAGCAAAATTCTAGACTCATGAATCTCAATTTCAAAATTGGATTGTAATAATTTCCCTTAGTGCAACTATAGTCATATTTAAACTCGGAACTACTATGGTCATATATGTCAAGAGCGGAAATTCAACTTTAGTTTTCTAATAATTGAAGCATGCCAAAACATTTGAAAAGAATGAGGGAAGAAACTCAGTACTAATCTATATTAGAAAGTTAAATTTTGCACCATCGTTACAATCACATATTTAATACTTCTTACTTCAATTTAAAAATAAGTAGATGGTCGTTTGTAGATAATTGAGAATAAAATGAGAAAGAAGCGGTACTTGTATCTGATAAAATTTCTTTTTAATTTTGTTCATGGAAAGGGTAATATTATTTCTTATTAAGAATTCACTGACTGTATGACTACGCTAACTTTAAGAATATCAGTTTAATTTGTAAGGTAACTAAAACACATCATGACCGCAAAGTGAATGGTGCTTTTTTGAAATAATATTTCTGATTATGCACTTTAACGAACATCATAATATTATATATGCACGGAAAATTATAATAAATTTTATATTTAGAACGAGTTTAATTATTCTTCTTTACGACATTTCGCAAATGGGGCTTCATTCAAAACTCAGAATAAGGAGAGTATTTTTAGTTTATCTATAAAGAACTTCAGACAAATCAAATATTCTGCCCTAAGAAATAAAATCTCATTTTTTAAAACTTTTATCACTATAATGCAAAAACTTAATATATTATTATTGCTATTCTGTTTGTTTAACAGCGTAATGCGTTTTTCGTTTTAGATTGCGAAGACGTGTTCAGGTAGGCAATAGACATATCATACCTAGGGAAGGTTTAGGAGAAAAGGAAGAATGCGGCATAAATTATGAATGAAATTCAATTACGCATGCAGTTATTGCTTACTGCCTACTGAAACTTATTATGAAACATTCCGTACTTTATGAAGTATCGTTCGTTTTACGAGAAATTCTACATTTTTTGCATTTTAAAATCGTTCCTAATGTTTAACCTTAGTTCAATATCAGAATATATCACTACAACATCAGTGGTTCGTAGTCTATCTACGGAGAAATTAGAACTGAGACTTGCTCACTTGTCAAAATTGGTAAAAGTGAGAGACGCAATATAATATTTCGCTTTCCAGATGCATATGCATTGCGATTTGAACCTCGCTAGTAAGTTTGACGTCGTACTCTGATGATAATCATGGAAATTGAAAAACATCAGTACGTGTGACTGACTGTAGTAGCGCTTTGTTATTCGACGATTTGTTAAATAAAAGCGAATTGGCGTTTTTTTCAAGCTCGTAAACTTGATTTTTTTTAAATTGTTACGAACATCCGCGCAATCAATGATTGTTCAATTGTATACTTTATTGCAAAGTAACCTACTAAGAATATAAAATGCAATTGATTAAACCAATAGCGATATTTATACACACTATGTTATAGAGTTGCTAACTGGTTTGATTTGAAATTTTTAATCCAAAATAGTTCGTATTTTTTATATAAAGGATTGATACTGATATACTCATTAAATATTATATCCCGAATAGGTCTAACATTTTAGACCTCAAAATTTCATATAAATTAATAATGTGGTTCTTTTAACTTTTAAATTCAAGTATATAATGACATGTGAAGTTATTGAATTATAAATTTAAAAGTGAAGTAACTTTTAGTTGTTACTTCACGAAATCGTCTTTGAAAGGTGCCGATGCACCTGTTACGTAAAGTATTTTGCTTAATTAATGATACTCATTTGATCGCTCAATTGACAATGTAAGTCGCAACTTTCATTTTAATTCTGATTTAATCTTTCCTAAAACATCTCTGTCTAAAAGATACGATATGTTAACGAAAACTCAAATAAATATCTAATTTAAGAAACATGAAGCCACCTCGTGGGGTCCAGAAAATGTGATGACTCTCGCTAATCCAAATCAGAGTTCTGGATAATTTTTGAAAGCTCATTTTTGTAATCTGCTTTCATCTATCGTGTGGAAAATTGTATTCGTAGTAGATCGTTCCGTTCTCGTGTTATGCATTGCTAGACCAATTATATAATATGTCTGGGTCACTGAGACTCAATTATGTTGCGCGGCCTTTTTAAGCATGTGACGCAGACGTATATAATTTAATAATTTCTACTGAACTTAAATTTGCAATTAACTTCTAGTCCTAATTCAATTATATTCCTAACTGTAAAACGTTGCACAACATTTATATGCACATTGTTAAACAATTTGAAACCATTAAACAAATAAATACGCATAATGGACTATAATCTAGATAATTGTAATATGAAGCGATTTCACATCTATTTCACACGATGTGCGAGGTATTCTGTCATGTGAAATATCTCTCGTGTGGTTTTAAACAACAAGTTACAACTGGCCGGTGTAGACCTGTAAGCGTGAGACATTCCATTTAGAATTTATTTTTTTACTGCTTTTACCAATTTTGCTGTTTTATTATAACTTTAATCATGGCTTGCATCCCGGATACTGAATATAAGAAAAAGCCAATCTGTTTTTTTTACTTCTACTTATTCTGTGTCGGTAATTTCTGTGAAGTATATTGAGCCACTGAAAATATTTTGGGAATTCTATCATTCTCATAGGCTTCTCATAAGCGGGTGCGATAACGCAAACAAATACATTAATGTAACAAATACATCTGGTTAGAAAATAATGTGAATGGAATGGTTCTTAGGTTGAACAGCAATGCTCATCTATCCGTTACGTCCATGGCCATTTAAACGCAGTCATGACGCCAATTGTGTGGAGCGATATTTTTAAACATATTTTAGGCGGAATTAGATTACATGTGCTATAAAGGAGTAACGCAAAATTCAGCATGAGGGAGCAAGTGCACATATAAACAAAACTTTGGCTTTACTCTTATTATAACCGCTTCATGTAAGGTTCAGATTTTAAGTTAAACTAACAAGGGTAAACTTTGTGCAACCAAAGTAAACATCGTGTTTAGGATTTTTTTTGTCTAAAAAAGTCAGGTTAATACAACTTTTAAATGACAGAGCCTTTGACCAGATATGCATGCAGATACCAGCAAGTTATTATCTACGCGTCTACAAAATGAGCATTTCCTGAAAATGCTCAATGCAACTAAGCTGAGTTGACGAGAGAGAATTGCGCTGTTCATGAACAAAAAGAAATGAAAAGCAAGAAGAGACCGATATACTAGAAAATGCATTAAATTGATATAAACGACAGGTCTATGGTAATCCAAAGACCAAAATTGTTACGTCAATTGCTCGATGACTTAAGGTCATTGAAATGGCGCTGGGTAATCTGTTAATAAACAAATTAGCGTACTACTGTTGTTGCTGCCAAATTACCTGACTTCAAATCTGCTCTATCAAATCAAGTACGGCAAAATAGATTTTAAAATCGCTTAAATTGCCTCATACTTGTCGTTAAGTTTTTCTAAATTCAGAAGTGTTAATATTATCGCTAATCTAGCAATGGTTTCTATCGCCAATACCTCCGTTAAACTATCCAAAACTGCGTTTCTGATTAAAACATTGGTTTAATAAAATCATGGTTGCCATCTTGGTCAAAACACCTGCCCCTATATGCACATATTTTTTGCAGTATAAATCAATAATTGAATTGTGTTGAAAGAGCGATCCATCCAGTGGACCGGTTTCTTCCGTATTGTGAAATCATCACGTACTGGCCAGAATTTGCCGCAGACGAGGCTGCAACCTGAGCACGTCTGCTTTGCAATCTGTTGCTCTAAACACTGAGCCACCCTGCCGCACATTTCACACAATTTTCTGTTATATACTAACTAACGTTTCTTGGTTAGCCTCACTTTATTTGGAGCTGATGTGGCATCCTTTTGAGTTAACGCACCAACAAGCCACTCCCAGTATATAATTAAAGAAGAAACACATTAATTAGAATATAACGCGAAATTGTGTGTTGTGTGCAGCACGGTGGCTGAGTGGTTTGATCACCATACTCGGAAACAGAACTGTCCAGGTTCGAGCCCTGTCCGCGGCAAATTCCGGACAGTACGTGATGAGTTCCCAATAAGGACGAAACCGGTTTTCTGGATGAACTGCCTTTTCAACGCTATAAAATTCTTAGTTTATACTAGCAAATGTATTTGCATAAAGGGTCATTTGTTGATACCACCGCCCGCGCAACCAATATTCATTTAATTATATAAATTATTGGATCATTGCTTGCAAGAACCCCGGAAATTGGATCAAGGCGACAAATTAAATCAACCTTGAATAAGTTTCCACAAAACTAATGATTTATTTTGGTATTTATGTAGTTGTCCAACTTTTAAAATATTAGTCTCATTTCTAATCTAATGTTTGGAAAAAGTAATGCATTTAATTTACAGTCACTCATAGTAAAATTGTTCACATTTTATTTTGTGCGCAACCACATTGTGCAAAGTAACACATCTGACATTGAATAGTCGAAATTAAGCACTTCATGTTGTTAAAATAATAAAGATTTCCTCAAAATAATCGAAACGTTTAAGTTGCCATACATTTTAATTTTTTGCCCTAATCTAACTCCATCAAAGTGGCTGCACTTTAGTAAAGCACTTAATTCAAAATTTTAAATAATTCAGAACAAGTACATAACCTATTAATCTATTGAATTTCACAGTCCGCCTAAAAGAAATGCGTTTGACTTAGGAAGCGAACATAATGAAATTCGCTTTCTAACCAGCTAAGCAAATTTTATTGTAACAATTTGTTCTAAAACGTTTTACTAGTTTATTGAGTTGGTTTCATACAAATACATAGCCCTTTCTTCAAAGGTTTTAAAAGCCTACTTAGTGGCGCCTCTAGATTTTCATTCTGAATTCCAGTTTAGCATAAAATTATAATATTTTTTTATAGTATCAGAAAAGTAACAGGTCAAATACGCACACACAGAAAAGCATTTATGCATGTTTTTACACACTATATTACTAATTTCACATAATTTCTTTCTACGTTTAACTGCGATACAAAACGAAGCAAGATATAAGTGTTTTTAATTTGTTTTCTATTATTAACCAATAATAGCACAATTAATAAATTGTGGCATTTGAATCGTTATTTTGTATAATACTTGAGTCAAAGTCTGTTTTGAAGCTAAGCTTGAACGCGGTTACAAATATATGTCATCGTTTGTTCGGCGAATGTATAACGTATTTGAAATACCTTTTTTCTTTCCTTACTTGAACCAGAATTTTGGCGTGTATTGATAGTTCTACAACGCATTTTATACACCATTTCTTACGTGATTTTCATTTATTGTAACAGTAAAACTGTAACGCTATTAAAAAACAGAAAAAGCAAATTAATTCAGCTAAAATTAGATTTAAATTAATGCAAATTGTCTTAATAAAAATAATTATCCATTGTCCATAAATATCAGTATGAAAGAAAATTTTTAGGCTAAATTAGAAACACATGTTATGTGGGTGGCTTCAGTTTGGAGTGTACCAGCGATTTCAACGGTCTTTCGATTTATTTTCTTTTGTACTTTTTAGATTTTATTATTCAGATTATGCCCTAGTTTTTTTAGTTCTATTTGATATACAGTATATTCCATGAAACATTAACACGTCCGGTTTTTATACATTTACGTCTGTTTTTTTTATTTTCTGGTTGCCTTGTGACTGCGCATTCAGTATAAAATCAAGATCCACAAGATATTACGGCAGTTGTAAAACAGGGTGGTGTGACAGTAAAAGTTATTTTAAAGTTATTGCATACCGAGTAACAAATTAGTCCATATAGTACCAGGTGAATATACTAAAGTCAGCATAAAGGAACTAATTAATTTCAAGTGTACATGCATATTGCGTTTACTGGTACTCATCAGTAGGAGCTGGTACTACGACCGATACCCACAAAAAATTGGGCCACGAAATGTGGGGCAGGGGTATAGTGATTACAATGCTATTAGCGAAATTCTTTCTACTTCATTGTGTCAAACAGCCACGAAAGTTTATTTTATTTTTGGCCCATTTGGTGGTGTCAGTTGCTCTACTTTCCTGAGCGCGTTATTTAAAAGTTTTTACAAAGATGACATTCGGTAAAATCAGAAGAGATGCTACGCATTTACATCCAGTCAATTATTTGTAAACGATTTATAATTAAAATTGTCATAAACATGAGAAAATACATGAAAAAATTACATAATTTATGAAAATCAATTATGAATCTACAGAAAGCCCATTAGTAAATTAATTTTATTCACGATGAAACTGAATTTATTTTGGCTTAGTTGAATAAATAATAAATAAGCACGGATATTTACGATTAAACCTATTAATTTTTAAAGAGTAAGGATTAAAATTCATCTAAAATATTACATTAAAAATATTTTTTAAATGGATTTTTAAATATTGCAATCTATTGCTTTGTTATTTCAGTAATTGATGTGGCACGTTACAATATGTTATTACCGGTAAAGTTTACTGCATTTTACGCCATGTCAGATTTAAAAATTGACAAAAGGATGTGAAATTCTAATTTAATTTATAATAGAATGTACGACATCTGAAGCCGACATTTCTATCATGACTTATTAATATATTATTTTAAAATAAAAAGCACGAAAAATAAATAAATTTTCCTTTAGTGATGAGGTATAGAAACAAGTGATTTGTATAAGAAATAAAGTAAAGTGAAGCATACGCGAATTGATAAGTTTAAAAACAGAGTTGAGTCTATTTTTGCACTGAATCAGATCTTGAATGCAAACTGTCATAAAGTTACAGTTACCTTTAAAAAGCGAAGAGGAATTTTGTTAGACTGCTCATTTTTCTTTTACAGCATAAAACTAGAGCGACACAAACGCATTCAGAGGTACTAATATATTTATTTAGCCCATTTATATCATACATATAAAAATGAATTTATTGAAATTTACTGTGTAATGGAAGTATTTCACATCTGTTAGCTTTTACAATGCCCAATCTGAAAGTTTAAACTGAACAAGGTAATATAACGTTATCAGTATTTCTTTCTTCTTGATGGCATTATATTTGGTCATAATCGTATTTTTCCATTTAGAGAGATATGCATGCTACAGCGTAGAAAGTCGTCATTGATAAAAGTTCATAGTTTCAAGATTTGTAGTATTATCTATCATAACTTTCACACTTTAGTGAAAATGTGTACAATTTCTCATCATTGAACAGCGGTTTATCACTTCTACTGAACTGTTCCAGAATACAATATGTACTGGGATGTAGTCCAAATATATATAATTATTCAAGCATTTAAATCTTGAGCTGAAAATCTCTAGAAATAATTACTTTGGAACTAATAATTTTTCTTCATTTTAACATCAGGTTTTTCGTCTAAATGTGTTCAGCAATAGTGAAGGGACACCGACTGATGTCTGCTTCAAAAAATGTTTCCTGTAAAGTGAGCATAATAAGTAATGTGACTTTTAAAATGTTGCAAAGAAAATTACAATACAAAACATAACTTGAAAAAGGTGCGCAAATTTGATATAACACGTTTTACACTGACTACTATGAAGTCCAATAAGACTCCAAAATTGTGCAACATAAAGCACCCAACTCAATCTGAAAAAAACAACACCATCGTATATTTTACAAAAGAATATGTAAAGCCAGGCGAAATTCAAATTTGATTCTCGAAACCAAAAATGATAATTATGTGTGTATTGCCGTCGATAAATTATAACATACATTTTCATATGAAAAATATATAAATCGGTGAATTGCATGTAAAGATTTTTATAAATTGAATAAGCAATCCAAATTTATTCTTATCAGTTTTAATAATGTTTATTAAAGATAGCCCAGTACGTCTGATGCGTTATAACTTCGAACAAATTGACTTTTAATCAGTGTTGGGTACACACACGATTATAATTTATGTATGCTTCAATATACTAAGTATCTAAATATTTGATAGCTACAGGTTAATAAAAAATAATATGAATACGCACTTCAGTAATTAAGCAAATAATTCTGTAATAGACCTTTACAAACGGCTAACCGCTCTATTTTGTTTAAAAATTATTCTTTGTAAGTAGCAGACGTTAAGCGATTCCAAGATTTTAAAAAATTGCTAGGTTGCATATAATTGTGCGGAAATTTAACAGCTGTTGAGCCTAATTTTGTTTTTGATAAATTTGTCCAAATCGCCGTCACGCAATAAAATGGAATAAAGTAATTGACGCAGAATAAATTTTGAGGCCAACCAGTAAGTAAATCGAATGTTGAACATGGTGCTAACTCCACATTTCTGTTTTTTAAATAAATATCACGTAGGAGCTTATTTGAATGGAAAATGTGTCGTTAGAAACTATGATAATTAAGTTCCATGTCGCCTTTTAACACTGCTGCACTGAAATTAGACAGACCGTATAAGAACGTAAATGAATGGACATTGTAGAAAATTGTATCGCATTGTACTAAATGGTGTTTCATTTATTATGTGTTGATGCGTAAATCTTAATTGATTTATGTAGACATCCTATCCTTTTTTCATTCCAACATGAGTGATTTTGCAAAATTAGTTTAAATGCGAAAAATGTCATGGAAGCTTACGATTAAGTGGGGTTAAATAAAGCAGACACATTGATTTGCTTATACAATAAACAGATTAATTTACTTTTGCTTGGCAGACCATCGAATGTAAGGATATCTCTGAAATTCAGTTACCCATCTCGACTACGAATTAGCAGCATTTTGTTTTTAGAAACTCCCGCTGAACTATTCATTTTCATAGATTTGCAGCATACAAGCGTACTCATTTCAATGCTGATGAATACCCTTTACAGATTGTGATCGTTAGGTTTCTGAATATTATTAAATGGATGAAAAAATGTTCTAAAAACAATCTAGCTAGGCGAAAAGACATTGAAATCTTTAAAACACAGCAAAGAATTTTTTTATAATTTTTAAGGATCATAATTGCACCCTCTACGAACTGATCTCTTTTCAGACATGAGGCTCATTTCCAACGCTTTACCAGTAACACTTTTATGGGTTAAGTTAATTAACTCAATTAAATTATTACCACTAGTCCTGATATATTGAAGTTTCTGTGTGTATAAATCGTTGGGAATACAACAGAATGATACAGTCGTCAGGTTGGTAATATAGGTGTTTGTTTTAAATAGATGAAATAGATCATTTTGATTGGTAGACAAGTCAGACAGATGGCAATTTCGGGAGTCTTCGATATCAATGCTAATCTAGTTGTAAAATAGAACATATTAGAGCATAACGACGTAGTACCAGGTGGTCCTTTAGCTATTTGCAATAATTCTTTTTATATGTCTCTCCTGCCAAGTTTTACACACACATGGCGCATCGGGATAGGCGGCTTATTACAGGATTGTAAGGTAAATGAAGTTTTTATAGTGCTCATCGTAGTCTGGAAAATATATTATTTAGAAAAAACTATTTAAAATTAAATTAAATATTTTTTTTAAATAAATGAAGGCGGCCACGGTAATAGAATTCACTAGCAAAATATAGATGGTTTTCTAACTTGCCCTAGAAGAGAATTATTATAGACAGAAAATGAAATAAAGTGACTGGCTATATATTTAAAATGCAAACTTACCAGCAAATTATTATACATTTTTTTCAATAAACGGACACTCTACCGTAAAAGTTCATGAAGTCTACTGTCATATTCATTCAAATCGTGTTTCTTTTGTCAAAACTTCTAAAGCCATATTCACACGGAAATCTCAGGTAATTTGTGGATCAGGAGATTAAAACAACTTATTCTACGTCAGCTCACGGAACAGAAACGAAATCATCAAATAAGTCGAGAAAAAGCTCAAAATCTATTGAGAAAGGCACACTGCAATTTTAACTAATTTTCTGTCAGCTTAACAAGAGAAAGTACATAAAATAAAAACAAGTGAGTTAATATTGTGAATTTTTCGAATTCTAGTTACATGACATTCTATTTATTGGGCGGATTGGGATGCAGAAAAAAATGACCTTGTGATACTTTTCACAACCAAATTAAGCATATTACCTAATTCAATGATAAATTACGTCAAATATTATTAATGCAATAAAAATTGCATAACTAAATCAAAAATGTTTCCGGACAGCATTTAGCAAATCTGCGCCGATTTATTCAATAAAAATTGAAATTAGTAGAAATTAGTAAATAAAATTGCATAACAATGAAAGATTGTGGCCTCAATACGCCCTTGTTTTTTTATTTTCAAATCAATAATTAAAGGGATGTTGTAAACTCTGACTTACAATCCATTGCTCATTTTATGTAAGTTGAAATAACTCAGCTCTAACACAGATGTGTGGGACAACTGATAAACGGAAAAAAAGATTTGAGCGACTAAACAATGCTGAAGAAGTTAACTATTTAATATTATTTACGGAAAAATTTTAAAGCGAATTTTGAACGGCAACATTCACCCGCATTCAGTAACTCATGTTTAGGATGATAAAAAAAACCATTTTTGAAAAATTGACGAATTGACTTCGCTACCTGATGCGATACTCAGCTTAATCTAAGATTGTCACTAGACTTCAAATCAATTTATATATATATATATATATATATATATATATATATATACATATATATTTATCGTAACCAGTTTCACCATTCTTTAAAATATAAGAACAAAACAACGTACCCATGGAATAACATTTATTAATAAATCTTATTTCCAGCAGTATATACAGCCATTATTTTGGATTCGTTAGTATATTCGTTCATCCAATCCCAACTGTACATTTGTCGTAACCAATCCCTTTCTTCGTTTTGTAAGTCTTTGTTTTTGCGCAACTGAAGTACCGTGGTCACCCTATTGGACAAAGAATATTAATGCATATATATATATATATATATATATATATATATATATATATAATCCATTGCCTTAGAATATTACTCATTTTATTTCTTATTAGGAATAAAATGTACATTAATAACAAAGTGGATAATGGCAATTTATTTCAAGACTAATAAACTTCACTTGAAAATCTTTGATTTATATAAATTCTGGGTTTACTTCTCTTTATGGCGATGGCCACTACCCTGACACTATTACACTTTTAATTCATGTTTGGTCTGATTATTACGTATATAGGCAGACACACTCGCATGTAAACTTGCTAATCAGGGAAAACAAGAAATAGAAGTAAAGCTGAGACTAGTTACCAATCGCTTAATCAAATGCAAACCCACGATTTACATAAATGAAAGGTTTTGAAATGAAGTATAGTAGTTTCGAAATAGATGGCCTTTATTTACTTTGTTATTAATGCATTTTTCCTTCATAATAAGAAATATACTTTGTCATATATAAATTGTGCAGCCGACATTTCCAGTTAAGTACCATATATGCGAGACTAATAGAGGTGAGAGCCGTATATACAATTTATTCCTTCTATATATATATATATATATATATATATATATATATATATATATATATGTGTGTGTGTGTGTGTGAGTGTGTGTGTGTGTATGTGTGTGTGTATTGCGGTCTGATCTTCGCTAGTCTGTTTGCCGTCGTGTTCTGCTGATGAACATGGAAGCTCGAAACGTTACAGTGCATGCGACTGACGGTAGTTTTGCTTTGTTGTTCGACGACTGGTTAAATGCAATGGGATTGTTGTTTACTACAAATCCGCAAACCTGAAATATAGAATTATTACCACCAACCGCGCAATCAATGATTGTTTAGTATAATGCAATAAACTGCCTGTTCAAAGCGAGCCTGCTATACTTTTAGTTGCCGTTTTATTTGGTCTTACATAATTATCCCTCCTTTGCTTTTACTTAATAATATAATATAATTATCATCTTATTGTATTAATTATGGTCAAATGTTCTAACGTAACTACCATAAAACTATACACATCGAATTTTTAATGTTGTACACATAAAAAAAGCTGCTTTTCAGTGGGAACTTTCTGCTCAATTCGCTACGCTATAATGTTAAACTAAAGATGTTACGCTGGACCATTAGCTGCATATTATACATAAATTGTTTATGCATAAAACATGAAGATTATGAGGATTATTTTACAACGTATTCAGTGCTGCCGAGCCATATCTCTACAATAATAATTAATCCAGAAATTCTGTAAAGTTTAGCTGAACAACTACACCCATTGTTATTATGAGTAATTTTTAATGATATCTCATATGAATTTGATTAACTAATTAATATACACATATATTTCTTTAATCTCTTCTTATTTATGATAACTGTATAGATAAAAAGCACCTAGGCAGAAAACTGTATCTCTGCATTACCTCCCCTCGTGTTTGATGATGAATCGCTTAATCTACACAGTCTATGGAAGGCGACGGCCAATACACATACATATAGCTAGATTTTAAAAATTATTTCGCTAAGCATCCACATTCTCCACCGTATAACGCCGGCTGTTGGCAGCTTGCTATGAGTTTGACTCGACATTAGATAATATCGCTTTATCATCGGGCCTTGACCCAGTACGAATTAGAACTTTATGATGGGCCTGTCGTTGATGTGACATTACACCTTGTACCAAAACTTGGCCACGCTCAACGACATTGGATTGCTAATATTGAACGTTGTGTTCAGATAAAGTTGTCGCAGATTAAGCAAACCTACGATCTGTCTTCAACGCCGCCAGATTATGTCTTGTTTCGACGGACACTGTAAGTAGCATCGCAGACTTGCAGTTTACGGGAATCGGCGCAAAATTTACTAGTACATTTAATCAATTCCTTTCGCCATCGGAAGTGTTCATGGATGACAAATTGCATTTTACGTATAAAGCTGGGCTTGGCTATGACAACACGGTTTGAACTCAGCAGATTCAGCTTGCGGTCATTTATTTGTTACAATTAATAAAGGTGTGCCAGTGCGTGTCATTAACCGGTTCTAGACACATTGAATGCAATGAGGCGATTTAAACTTGGCTAACGGCATAAATTTTATCCAGTGTGCAAAGTTGACAATTGTGTATATTTAAGTCGCCAAAAAGCCAGCCGTCTTCAATGGTCATATAATATTTTCGTTTAGGTTGTTCATCTCTATTTGAAACATTTAACGCCAGAAGTGTGCCAATTTTGCGGCGTTGCGACTTACAATTATGTCTGACTGTGCAGTGTTGGCACTATTGTTTTGTGCCCGTCTTCATGCCACTTCTGAACAGCCTGGTCTGAAATGTTTTTGTCCACGTATTGGCGCCAGCACAATCTAACGGCTAGTGCGAACACAGACTGATTTCTGTGCACAAATACACCTTCAACATGAAAAAGCCGAAGGAACAATTGTTTCAATTATTGTTAATTGGTGCCTGCTGTCTGCTATTGAACTGGGCTATTTTATAGGACACGGAAACTTTTTTGTTATTATTTCTCTCATAATGCTGATTTGGTCAACAATTATGGTAGCATTTAAAACTTTTAAGATCACAAATTCCTTTTCAAATTTTGTGATAATCTATTTATAGTCCCACATATCTTTAGGTGTTCACGTTATTATGACTGTTAATTAAGTTGTCATTTTACAAGTAATTCTCCGTAATCTTTTTCTTTGAATGTTATCCAAGTAAATATTTTATCCACAAAATAAAGTAAGTAGGTTTCTCCTGTCTTAAATAGCACAAAAATGAAATTTAACCTTTCGATCGTTTTGAAATGTTTATATTTGAATTCTAATAATTAATAGTTCCTATGATTTTCGTCACGCATTTTTCTCTTATGTTTCTGCCTTTCGAGAAGATATAACTCTACAACACGTTTAATAATCGATCTTACGCTAGCAAAGGACAACTTTGTCTCACTTAATATAACACATTTTATTCAAAATATATGCGTTTTACATTATGGTTAAAACTCTAAATATTTCAAATATCAAGTAGGGTGCAGATTAAAACTATTCCTTCATCGAAATACTATGGCAGAATATTATATAATGATAAGAAAACCTGGACTAAACGTCGTAGATTAAAAGGAAGTCCGATCAATAATCGTAAATTATACAATACATTTACTAAATTCAACTTAAATTATCTCACACTTAACTTCCATTTACATCTTAAGTTAAGTTTATTCCACACAGCTGTATCGTCTAACACTTTTGAATAAATTAATTTTATTTGGTTTGTTTAACGCAGATCGGTCCTTCTTGTAATGTTATTAAGTTAAGAGAATTAAGAATAAGTTATAGCAGTTCTTTTTAAATTGATTTCCTCATGCATTTCTCAGATTTTGGTTTATACGATGCGAATTTGTGTAAATAATTCATAAATAAATTTGATTTCAAGGCGTTGGTCCTCAATATTTAGTAAAAATATTATCGTGTTGATCTAACTGATTTTATTTCTACTTTTATATAATTCATATCATTCAATATCAGACGCGCTAAATATAAATGTTAGCATATTTACTGCAAATGCTTTGTTATATTTTATAAAAGGGTTAAGGTAAGAGTTTATGTGTAAGGTATCTGCGAAATATTTGAAGTGGATACTAATTTTCAAACTATTATTTACGTTAAACAATAAAAATTTTACTATAAAGTTAGCCTATTTTAGTTAACTACATAAAATGAGTAGTTATAATCAACAGACTTCAGTTTCTCTTCTCAAAGCGTTTCTTTAAAATGCGATCTAGCAAAATTTTGCCACGTTAAAGTATCAGGGATTAAAAAATTGAGATACATAAAATTAACTGTCGCTGGATTTTCACCTAATTTAGATTCTACACCATGTAATGCAAAAGCCCTAATAAAAGAACACGTCAAAGATCTGCAAACTCGAATAAAAAGCGATCAGTATAAATTAATAGCACTTATTCTTTCGTAACGGAATGCCTTATTTCCTGTTTATAAGATATGTCTTTAACATGAAGTTTCATCGCTCAAAACTACAAAATATCTCTGCAATGTCCAGTAAATACGCTTTTGACAGGTCATGTAAACAAGATGTTAGAACAGTTAAATAATGTTTGTTGAGGAGTATTAATATACATGCAAGTATGTATAGATGTTGTGAATCTAATTACAAATTAGTTCACTTGTAACCAGAAGGATAAACTAAAGAGAGCATGATCGGAAAGTATGATTTAATGCACATTCTTTTCGTGCTTACTGGCGACTCATTAGTAGGAGCCGGAATTACGCCCTTTAACCACTACATATTTTGGTGAGGAATGTGGCATAATGGGACGGTACAATCTCCTAGACGAATGTGTAAACCTGCAGTAGTGAAGCTAACATTACATAATGTCTCGACAATGTGACTTAAACGCTAACTCATTCGTTATATTATAAATACCGAGTCTGTAAAGGATACTAAAACTATGACTATTGTGATAGTAACCGATACCAACATTATAGTACCGAAAAGGTACATGGTAATAACACTATGGTTTCCGAATCGGTACATGATACTAACATAATGGATATCAATGTATGCTAAAGTTCACCGATATTGAGAATTACAACTATTTCTGAGTACTTGTTAAGCCAGTAAATCCATACACTCTGGCCTTTATCGATATCAGTTATCACATTTCGCGGTAAGCATGACATCATTCAATTCAATATATAACAGTTGAATACTGTTTGTTGCGGAGAATTAGTATATATGCAAGTATGTGTTCGTTGGTGCGAACCTAGTTACAAATTAGTTCAGTTGTGACCAGAAGGATAAACCGAAGACAGCATGAACGGAAAGTATGATCTCATGCACATTCGTTTCGTGCTTACTGGCGACTTATCAGTAGGAGCCGGTATTATGCCCTTTAACCCCTATATATTTGGTTTACACATTCGTCTAGGAGATTGTACCGTCCTATTATGCCACATTCCTCACCCAAATATGTAGTGATTGAAGGGCGTAATACCGGCTCCTACTGATGAGTCACCAGTAAGCACGAAACGAATGTGCATGCGATCATACTTTCCGTTCATGCTGTTTTTGGTGTATCCTTTTCGTCACAACTGAACTAAGATATTAGAACGTCAGGTACGATTTACTACACCTATCATGAAAAGAAGTTTATTTTCCACTAGTAATATTCTGTTTAACCCCAAAACGCAGTGTAGTATGAATATGTTTTATTAAAACTGGAAAGAAATCATTCTTCGTTTATGATTGGTAGATTTCTATACACAGTCCGCGGTGCTTGAATAAAATGCCAACAGGTAAAGTCAATTATCTATCAAAAGAAATAAATAATATCCCTACTTTCTGGCAAGCAATACCATAGCTAAGTTAAACCGTTTTTCTTATTCATAAATTATCGTTATTTATTTGGCGCCACACTTTGAGAGTAGTGAAATGTTTCCTTGCCAATTTAAAACTTGTTTTGTTTTTATTCAAGTCTTAGGTATACATACCTTTTAGTCATCCGGAAAAATGTCACCTTTTGCCATGAAAAGTTTGTTCATAGTCGTCTGCTATTAACATTAGCCAGTCTACCGCGTTGTTGTCACAAATAACTTTATCAACATACTCGCATAAGTGAAATTCTTCGACACATGTTCACAATAAAAGGAAGTGAACTGTGCTATCTAGATTGTTCAAACGCGAAGAAGAAAAATCCACTGCATGTTGTGCAGAAACAGATAGTGCCAATAAAATGTGGAGTTTATAATATTGCAGTGCATATTTTTTATGTTTCTCTGCTGATTGCACCGTTCAGGATAATGAAAACTTAAACGTGCAACTATTCATATTAGTGTGTGCATCAGCGTGAAAAATGTGTTAATTCTCGTCTTATAAGAAATCTACGTCCAAGTTTGCGTTTAAGGAAAGCCTGAATCAATCAGTTTCATTAGATTTCTCGCATCCTAAACAAATTAACCCTGTTTGACCATTCTTTATCAAGTCTAAATGTGCATTCAAAGTTATTTTAATTTAATATTTAAATATTATATATATTTCTGTGGTGAGCAATAATGGATTACGATCTTGGATACATCATTAATTTTTACCTATTGTTTCCATTTTTATATTCAATGCATCGGCAGTTCTAAATTTATTTCTTATTAGAAAATTAAACTATTCAATTGCGGCACGCTGTTATCACAATATTTCAATTCTGATCCTAAGCGAAATTATGTATATTGGCGGTATTTGATTATTTATTTCAGTATAAATTAAGGAGGCCAGTTTCGTTCTTAATTGTCATACCTAAAGTAGTATATATTATTGTCGCGGCTATGATTTGAACCACGGAAAATGGCTTAGGTTCATGAAAATTATTAACTGCGACACAAAGACTTTTACTGCTTGAAATTACCAGAAATATACCAAATAATTATATTGGCTAATCATAGGCATCCTTGATTATTGCCTTACGTTTAGGATAGCTGTTCCACATCTCTCATGATGATATAGAACACCACGACATCTCAAATAGATCTATTTAGAGTTTCATTATATGTACTGTGACAATTTAAATTTAACATTGCATAAAACGGCACATTCAAGCTATCAAGTAAAGAGGTTTCATCCAATTTGAGCAGTCATGAAGTGCTTGCTAGAATTGCAGCGACCATGATAAAGAAACACGCAAGGAGTTTGCATAAGACTTTTGCAACTCGTAAAAAATTATTGCTTTATATTAAACAAGAATTGATTGCACGAGTGGTGATAACAATTCTTTAAATCAAGTTTGCGAGCTTCAAGTAATCACCAATCCTATTGCATGTAACCAGTCTTCGAGCAACATAGCAATACTACCGTAGGTCCCAAGTATTGACGCATGTCGATCTTCAATCATCATAACCAAGTTCGAGCAAACGTAGCAAGGGTTCAATATATATATATATATATATATATATATATATATATAAAACAAGTTAGATATGCGTATCTCACATCTAGTAGTTCTTCAAACATTGTGCATAACAAGAAATGTCGGCTGCCTCATTTCTGTGCAATCACAAACATTCTATTTTTGTAAATGTATATAGGTACTTGTTTAAGCAGATAATTTTAGGTAATTTGTATCTTTAAATCCTTTACGGGCTTTATAACACCAATCCCACTGTATTTAACTAGTCGTCGAACAACAAACTGCCCTTAGTCGCAACGCACTGACGCGTTTCGACTTCCATTCTCATCAAATGAGTACGACAGAATACTGACTGGCTAGGACCATACCGTATTACATAAATAAGAAAAGAAAATTTAGATACGCCGATCACACCTCTAGTAATCTCAAATACATTGTTCTTTCGGCTGCCTCATTTTTATGGAAAGCCAATACTATTAAACAACCAATAATTGCACTGGTGTTGGTAAAATTACTTTAAATCAAGTTTGCGAGCATGAAGTAAGCACCAATCCCATTGGGTTTAACAAGTCGATGAACAACGTAGTTTTGTCAAGTTTGTCGACGACTTTTTATATAAAATTGAATGAATATTTTTTGAAATTTTTCATACTTGGGCAACGCTTTCAAACTTTAGTTATTTATTCTTAGAACAAAGGCAACTAATTTAGGATAAAACTTTATAAGAA
>JAQBSW010006076.1:0-51675 GCA_029291075.1 Eudiplozoon nipponicum
TAAATATGCTCAATATATAGGGTACGTTGATGATATTTTTGTTGTCCTTAAAAACACGTCGCAATCTCGAACATTGCTTTAAAGTAACTTAGAATTTGTTATTTTTTAAATTTAATATCCTAACATTCAAATATTTTTGCCTGTTTTAGATTAGGGTAATATACATACGTGTTCTGAAAAAGGGTGGTTTGTTAACATTATATAAATAGAGGGTTTATACATACTAAATAATTACTTTAAATATGGTGTTCCTACTTTGCGGATTTTCATCTATAGCGGACGGTCTTGGAACCTATATACCACGATAAACAACGGCTCAGAACAATTCAAAGGAAAAGTCGTTAATGTTGGCATCGTTTAAATTTTAAAAACTAATCTATTACAATATTATTAGTACATTTTTATCACCAATATTTTTTTTACATTAAAAGATATGCAAATATACGCGGTTTCGATGGCATAGGGCATTTTTACCGAATTGGCAGCCAGTTACCACGGGTGATCCATTTTAATAAATTTTCTTACGCGTCAAAAATTTTTATTTAGTGACACCTGAGTTACGCTTTAATTTTATCTGCGTGTGACGCACTGTACTTACTCAAACTTATAACACCGGCGAATGAGACGATTGAATATACCTATTTTAAGATGGAAATTCGAATTTTGAATAGAGCTAAAATGGCTGAGCTTATTTAAGTTTATTGCAGCTATAAAGCGAATAAACGAGTAACTCTAATTTTCTTTCTGTGTAGAAAATACAAGTGGAGGTTAGCGAAAAACTTGAGAAAAGTGACTGAAGAGTCTTATATGAATTGTAGTACAATTTCTGAAATCTTCTAATTTCATGGAAGGCAAAATGAAAGTTAAAATATTTAGACTAGTCTACAATAATGCGAAAAGATTTTATTAAAATATTGATGCCATACCAACACCCAATACCCAATTTCAAATATATTAATACTGAGCAAAAAAGCATATTTAACTGTTATACTTATACCAATTATATTTTAAATGCCTACTTTTTCTAATAACATGATGACCGGAAATTGAAATAAAACGTTATTTAATACATCATTTTAATAACCTTTACCAACATCACGGAAATATGTATTTAAAAATTCCAGTTAGCGTCGCGAAATATTATTTTCAATTTGTTGAGAAATATATAATTAAGGCGCTTCCTTTTACTTAGAACGATTGGCTTAAAAGGGCATCATTGTCTAGAAACATGATTTTTTTCTAAAAATTGACAAGAAATGCGAGAATTGAATTATGCTGAAATTAATACGATTGTAAAATTGAACATACTGCAGCTGTGTAGAACACGCCTGGCAAAATCAAATACCAGTTTTAATTTATAGCCAAAGCAAAATTGTATATATATATATATATATATATATATATATATATATATATATATATATATATCACTATGAACTATGTTCTGTCGTATTTAGACAATAAATTCCATGCAATCGGCCGATTTTTTAATTACTGGATAACGTCAATTGCTCTTTAGAGTTTTCCGAAAACAAGGCTCGAACCGGACATCATTTGCTTCGTAGAATGTCATTATATTTACCGCGCCAACCCTGCCACACGCTACAAACATTTTGAGTTTTACATATTTAATTTTACTTTGGATGGTATTTTTTACAGCTAGAGTCTACGTTTATGTCCAATTATTACATATTGGCATAGGCTAGTTGGATATCAAATAGGTTACACATTAATGAACGGCAAAGCAAAATATTAAATTAATTTACTACATGAATTCAGGACGTTAAAGAAATGGAATCCGTGGTCTCGTTCTGTTCGCAACTCATCAAGGACAGTACATAATGGTGGTAACCAGTTTATTGGATGGACAGCCTTTGCTTTATTAAGCAAGGCGTTTTTCATTTAATTATATATATAACATTAAATTAATGCTAAAAAATTTTAATTCAATAGCAATTCATAAGGAGATATAAGGCCTGTTCCGTAATGAAGAACATCCTTATTGGCAAAAACCTTATTGACTCCTTTGATTTAATTTACAAAATATTGTTTGTCGAGAAAATTTTGTAATTTTCGATCCTCTTTTTTTAATACAACTTGTCGGACTGTTGTAATTCTAGAATATTAACAGGACATGCCATGTTGAAATCAAAACCGCATTAAAACTGCAATTTTTTTGTATTTAAAATATTATACATTGTGATAACTATCGGCAATTAAATGACAACAGAAAAAGATTTGGGAAAACCATTTTAAATTTCGTATTCGATAAAGGAATTTTCCAACCTTAACAAGGAATTTGAATAAACGTAATATAGCCAGAAATACATTACCCATTTGTAAGCATGCTGAAATGAAACACATATAGTCGTTTGAATAAGGCTTTAGATTCTTTAAATTAAGTTTGCGAGCTTGAACTACACACCAATCCCATTGTATTGTTAAAAATATTAATTTGTAAACAATAGGTTTTGAAGCGAGATAGTTTCATATTATTAATAAAATACGTCATGGGCGATCTTTATCTTCCACGATATGGATCATAAACTACCGCATCGATTCTATCATTCACCGAACGTTTCAACTACGCAAATGGTTTGCGTATAAAATATTACTGAATTTCCCTATAACCTATATCTACACTGTCCCAGAAACAAGTTTCGATTTATGTCTAAAGTTTGCTTTATATGGCTTTATGAAATCTAGTCGAGACCTATTCTACGTCCAAACTCTCGATAAGTTGAACTTTTTAATTAGCATTATAGTAAATATTTCGTACTAGCACAGATAAAGAGAAGTCCGACAAAAGGCAACACGATAAAGCACGGTAACATTATTTATAAGAAACTAATCAACAGACGAATTCTGTTTGAGTATTCGAATATTTATGTTTGTCAACGAGAAAAGTGTCTTGCTCATCTCACAGTAAATATAATATTTTTACTAAGACTACGGTAAAAATTGTAATTAGTATATATATATATATATATATATATATATATATATATATATACATATACATATATATATACTTAATGTTTTAAAAAACATTAATAAAGATAGTAGTACATTGAGATAATTAGAATGGTCACAACATTAATTAATTTATTGTTATTATTTACATTCAAAGATGTATACTTTAATCCATTTGGTTAATACAGGTTGATATCATAATCGTGTTATATTCAGTATCATAGCAAATTGGCATAAAACTAAACAAAATTGAAATAGGCATATAAAAATTAACATAATTATCAAATATTCACCTATGGCAAAATCATCTTTTTGTACTGTATCATTTCAAAATGGCAAATAATTATTATTTTGTATTACTTAAAAGTTTGAAATATTAACATTAAACAAATATTTGGTGCAATGGACGTAAGCAACATTGATTATCTTAAATAAATTTGCAGACGTGTAAAGATTTGTAATTTACCTTTTGTGGGGCTAGCTTTTATTTAAGAACAAGAACATATAAAATTTTGTTTATTTATATTTATACACCAAAATAATTTGCATATTAACTTAAAAAATCCCGTTGTATTTGTAAAACAAATTTTAAATAACCTGTTCAAATGAGTTTATGTAAAATACCAACTCTTTTGTGGAAAAATTCAATTACAAATTAAATAAATTAAGGTCAAATAGAATACCTATGAATGCGTAAAAAGAAAAATAATTAGACAAAGGATAAGTATAATTATCAATAGTCCGTCGTTTAATTTAAAATTGCTGTAAATTCACAAAATTCCTCTAAAAGAAATATTATTTGTTTATTGTCCAATAGACAAGAAATCAACCCAAAACGAAGCGAATAATAGAACAGATTTTCTTTCGTATTTGCTATGCGACATCTTCATAACTGTCGTGGAGCAATAGAAGATATTTAGTGTATAAATTTATATTTTAAAAGCAAACTCTAATCACATAATTATTTAAAGTAGTTGAATACAATTTAAGTGATATCTTTTAAAATTTACAAGCATCTTTAAAAATTTGATCGTTTCTCAACAAAGATTTATATACAGGAATCCTATACATTATAGCACTGAAAAATGGATAAAACTATACCAATTCTATGTCTCAATGATTACGCTGGCTTACACAAACTTCTGAAATTACAGAAAGAAGTATCGAAAAAAATAGAAAAATAACTAAATGCTTTGATATATAATAAGTGCATGATTATCAGTTAAGCCTTTTTTGTATTCGTTAAATCATATAAGATACACTGTGGTGATGCATAAGTATTTAAAGATAATTTATACAATACACTTTATCAATGTTCATTTACATACTCGGTATATATATTATATAGAGCGAGTTAGCTGGAAGTCGCATTTTTGAGACTTTATATGACGTTAGCTTCACTACTGTAGGTTTACACATACGTCTAGGAGATTGAACCGTCCTATTATCCCACATTCTTTACCCAAATATATAGTGGTTAAAGGGCGTAATACCGGCTCCTACTGATGAGTCGCCAGTAATCATGCTGCCTTTGGCTTATCCTTCTGGTCACAACTGAACTAATTTGTTACTAGGTTTCACAACGCCTAATACATACTTGCATATTTATTAGTTCTCCGCAACAAACAGTATTTAAATGTTGATTTCTTTTTGACACATCTCCAGTGACACAAATTGCATTAGTTTCGAATTTGTAAAGGTTAATGATATTTTTGTACATTGTTGCTTAATCCTGCCTTAAAATAATATTATTCTTTCAAAATAAATCATGTTTTTCTTAGGTTGACAAAACGTAAATGAGGTATTGTAGCAAAATAATTTAAAATTTCTTATAATATTAACTAACTTTTATAATTATATTTCTGAGTAATACTCATTTTTTACTCACTTTAGACATAGATTTTTGGTTTAAATAATAAATCAATAAATAATAAAATTATAAAAAAATTCATATTGTAGAATAATATTATGAATAATGAGCTGGTTAAACGCCAGAGCGTAAAGTCATTGGTTAATTAATCAAACATATTTGGCAAGATATTTTTTTGTTAATGGTAAATATTATTCTAATTTAAGACTTTAGCTTTTTAGAATAATTTGTACAATATTCAATGTTAAAAATTCGCACAACAGTTTCCTATAATTGGACAATTTTTTTACGTTTGTCAAAAGTAATTAGATACTAAATTTAACGAAAAATTCTCATATTTGAAATATCACACGTGCCCAAATAATATATAAAGAATATTTGATGTTACTTAGCAATAAAACAATTCACGAAATTCCCTCAAAATGTATTGCATCAATATTCATTGGAGTGTATTAAATATTATTGTCAACCATTTCAGGAGAATATTGATTAAAAAATTCTGAAGCAGTCAATTATATCTTTTAGGAATATTTTATTTTACAAATCACAAATTGATTAATTTATGTCGTCTTCATTGTTGTTTTTATTTAATTGGGTAAAATTCTAATAAAGATGAGTTACAATATATGAAGTGAAAAAGAAATAGATATTTTAACTTTTATTCGATTCCTGATGAAAGAAAAATTAAACAAGATTTTGTGAAATAAATTGTAAATAATACTCCGTTCATTAAGAAACATTGTTAACATTTTATGTTAAAATTTTATGTTATCTAGTGCCCCGATGATAGTAAATAAGCCTTTTAATTGTGTTTATTACACTGAGGTGAATTGCATTAGCGTATGAGGTGGAAGTTGCACTTCCTCGAAAAATTGAAGGTTGCTTTATATCACGTGCAACATGTCTTTATGATTATGAGACTGCTGAACGATGCAAAATCGAATTTAGTGCCGCACCTGTTCCGTGTGTATTAAATTATTTTATTGAAAAGAAAAAAAGCAATACGTGTATTGCCATTATTCAAATAACAACATTAGGTTTTGTGCCTTCCTTTATTATTTTATATGAATAAATTTATTGAAGGATGTAAATTGTTTTTAATTACTGTATTTCAGACGCTATTCATATAACAATACTTGAAACAATCAAGAATAACTCATTATTTATCATGGCAAATATAAAACACATATTTATTCATTCGACAAAATCAATACTTTCAATGTAATTATCTGTGCACGCTGTTATATTTAAGAACGCTATACATTAATTTCTCAATAAATTAGCATGTAGTTAATTATTTCTTTAAATTAAGTTTTCGAGCTTGAAGTAAACACCAATCCCATTGCATGTAACCAGTCGTCGAACGGCAAGGCTAGCCTACCGCCAGGCGCACGTACTGACACTTTTGGACCTTCCATGATCACCATCAGAGTACGATGGCAAACTGACTAGCGAGGATTATTCCTCAAAACATCTTTATGGAAACTAAAAAAAAATTAACGTTTAGAAAAAGTTGTTTACGCCACAACGTATCTGTAGACGAAACAAATGTTTAAATATGAGTACGTTTCTTTGACATAAATGAAACAACACATTTCAATATTTAATTTTATTATTATTATTATTATTATTATTATTATTATTATTATTATTATTATTATTATTATTATTAGGAGTGGATATACTTGACTGACCATGGAAATCTTTTTTATTTAATCTTTAAACGTATGTCATTAACAAAATTTAATTTATTCACATCACTTTCACAATTTCTGCCTGCTGCTTACTAAATAATTATATTGACATAATGGCTTTAGACACTTATACTTAAAAAACGTGGAAACGTCATAATTTCAGTTTTAGCCCGCAATACTTCGTTGGCAGAGGATATCATATCTCCCAACTGCTTTTGAATTAAGCTAACACCTATTATCGGTTTCCTATAAATCTTTAAAAATATAAAAGATATAATAATAAATTAAACATGACAATTTATGCCGCTACTGTACTGACGTCGTCTAACTAAATAGCATATTTGATGTCACTAATATCTCCATTTAATATAAACAGCTCTACAATTGCGCTAACTGCAAAAAACACAAAATGAATTGAAATTAATATTGCAGTTGATGTGCAATAAAAAGCGAGCTTACTTTCCAAATTTTACGAATTTATTTAATTGTTGAAATAAAAATATTTAGAAAGAATAAGATTGCATAATGCACATAACATTCACGACCTCTATTCGAAAGCCGTGAATGGAAGAAACTAGCTAAAATTATTATGTAACAAAGCAAAGTACATGCATGCATTATTTTTAACAGGCGCGACACAGCGTGTGATTTTTCAAAGTTATTGCTTCAATCAAAAAAACTGTAAACGCCCCAGCTTCAAGTAAATGCCGTACGACGTTGCAAACTCGGTTAGAGTGCCATAAAATAAAGAGTTAGTACTGTTGGGGGGCCCTTAACAGGGCCGGTCTTGAGTTCTCTGACAAATACCGAGAAGGTCCGTAAGTATGATGTCGTCCAGAAGTACTCCTAGACTTTTGTGACTAGCTCGAGTTGACTTGGGTTGTGGTTCCTTCTGTTGTGTCGTTAAAATCTCGCTGAGTAACTCCGTTGAAGTTCTGCAGTAATTGGCTCGTCTCCCTAGTTGTACAGCAACAAGATTGACGTTACTGATGTTTCCAATGCTGGTGAAGCAAGGCCAAAAATCAGCCTATGTGAAAGGTGAAAGCACGTCGGAGACACGCACAGCTTAAGGCAAAAGCGACAACTGAAGAGCATGGTAAATTCATCGTGCTCAAATGACCATGTAATAGCCATATATGGCTATCTGCAGATTATTGGTTACCGTCACGTTTCGCTTTTTTCTCATTTTTGCAGTGTAAATCGAGTTGAATTTAGTTTACACAATATTTCAGCAAATCCTTGTGTCGTTACAAAATTTTACACATCAAAAACAACGAAATAAAGAAAACTACAATATGTATTTAGCGAAAGCTACATGACAAATTAAATTAGTTGACGATTATTGATAGATCTATTTTAATACTTTTACTGATTTTTTACCCGTATGTGCAGCTGTTTCTTCCCCTTCAGTTTGTTGTCAATCCGATTGAGTGTTTTTTGAGTCTAGTCGAATGCGTGTTCGGTCTTGCCTGGATACGAGTAAATTGTTGTTCAATTTTGTTATTCTGGCCCGTCGATTAGAATATCATGTTGATAAATCATTTGAATATTTAGGCCAGTTGTTTGTTGTTTTATATAAACGGATTCATAAATAAATAATAATTTTTCTTATTTTGCTTTATGTAGAATTGCGAAATTGGTCAAAATGACTGGATGCCCGTTTCCAATATATGATCGGGAATAGCATTTGTTAATCAATTTTTGTGGTAAATGTTGCTGGATTCGGTTTATTAATTGCTTCTTCGTACGTCCGATATATGTGCTACCGCACTTAAATGAGAATTTGGTAACTATGAATGATTTGAAGACAATTGGCAATTGATCTTTGGCATCCAAATTCATGATTCTCTGTGTACTAAATTTGATATTAACTTTAACACTGGAAAAATTCTCCTTAGTTAATCTACTCAGCAGCCGTGCAATTATTGAAGTTGGTATGTCACTTCTAAATGGTAAGTGTAGGAAAACCTACTTGACGGTATCCTCCTAGTGCGAAACTGTCATGGTCTGATGTTGACATCAATGAAGCGCTCTGGGTAGTTTTTCATTTGCAAAAGTTTCATCAAGCAGCTCAGTTCTTCCTCAATCTTGTTTTCAGAGCAGATCTTCCTGATTCTGTTTGCTAGGTTGCTCACTAAGTTTCTTTTTCGGGATTTGGATCTGACGGTAGTATATCCCATCAAATTTAAATTGAACGTTTTTTGGACATGCAAATACGAGGTCTTTGATGTCATTTGTGTCTATAGGGAAACCATAATACTCATTTTTAATAAGGTCACACAAGATCTCCTTCGTCTTATCCAGTGATATGTTTGTAAATATGGAGGAGACGTCAAGCGAGACCATTTTATTTTGTAGAAAATTCTTCCCCTTAAGTTCAACTGCTAGCTCGAAGGAGTACTTGATAGTGTTTGCGTTTATGATGTTTCATATTGGTTGAAGTATTTTGCAGAAAAACTTAACTGGTTTATGTTGTGGGGCTTCAGATCAATGGTGTAGCTATTGGAAGCTGCATTGCACCGCTCCTAACAGATGTATACATGTATCATCTTGAAAAAAGGAGCCTAAAATGTTTAATTGACAAGTGCGCTATCTACAACTAGTATTAAGATTATGTAATTTTGTTCATCTCAGAAGCAGCAGACCCTTCCGAAATACTCAAAGAAGCCAATGGAGACGATCCAGACATCAAATTCACTCTCGAGATAGAGAAAGATTATATTTCCCTTCCTTGACATCAAGCTCACTCGAGAAGAAAATGAGGATTTGACACTGGAAAATCGATTTTTCACTGGACAATACATTCACTACAACAGCAGTGTGCCAAAATCGAATGAGAGAACATTGCAACTTAAACGCCTGTTTTAAATCGAATGGTGAATACACGTCTGCTATTGCGTAACACATCAAGCTCAATGCTTGATCATACTTTTCTGCTTGCATAAATTCGGCTGCAATTTGTTTATAAATAAAACTTCGTATGTTGCTATCTCAAGTTTGTTATTGCATTTAATAATTATTTTATTGCTACGTCTGGAGGACTTACCTGTGATGTTTCAATGTTTTGTTTGGCAATTGCATATGCGTGTTTACCATTTTATTTAAAAAGGACGTTTAAGTTATAATGCTCTCTCTTTCCAATAATTAACCGCCAAGTCGATCGGCCTACGCAAGTTGATCGATATGTATATTGGTAAATAATATTTAATGTCGACATTAAAGGCTATTTCTTTCTGATTGCTGACAACAGCAGGTGTTTTACCCTAAATAACACTCGTGGTCTACCTGCATTAAATGTGCGTGCTAATGCGGCTTCAACGTTCTTTTTTTCTATTCGGGAAACTGCATCTCCTTTAAATAGGATGTTCAGGTAGACTTTCTTTTCTGTTTAATTCTCCTTTTAATAATTCATTCATTTAATTGTCCAGGATAGCCATTAAAGGTTAAATCTATTAAGAGAACATTGTAACTTACACGTCTTTAATTGGGCAACATATCATCGAAACATAACTCGTATGTTCTCCAGATGTAGCATGTACAATAATTACTAAATGCAATAACAAAATGAAGTTCGCCACATACGAAGCCTTATGGTTAAACAAATTGCAGCCGGATTTATGCAAGTAGAAGAAGCATGTTCAGGCAATTAGCTCAAACTGGCGGTGATGCACGCAATTTATAGGTTTCCTCTTTTTACCCTCTCTTCATGTTTACATATTTCTATCTTGTTTTGTTTTCCAGTTTATATATAACGACATGTTCACTTGTAGATATTTGAGAACAACATGAGAAAGAAGCACTTCTTGTGTCTGAAAAAAATCTTTTTTTATTTTGCACATGGAAAGGGTACTATGAATTTTATATAGGCTCGCATTTCAATCGAATTTGAAATTATTAAATTGCGTAAAATTTTAATATACATAATAACTTAATACAAATACAGTTTATAATATATTTTCCTGAACTACAAATCCCTCTTCAAAGTATTCGCTTTTTTAAATTAAATACTTATGAATCCCAACCAAAAAAATTAATTTGAAATTCATAAACTAGTTTTACAAGTAAATTTGCAATAATCGCTCTTTTTTGAAAGGAAACTTTTTTTTCTGTTTAACTGTATAATTATGATATAATGTCGCCAGATCGGTGTTCTATCGTTTTAAAAATAAATTTTCTTCAGAAGTTATATTGTTCTGTTTTTCAATTTCTTCATAAATTGTCATTGCGGAATGCGAAATATGACGATTATATCACCAGAATTAGTGACGAAAATGTTGAAAATTATCGTAGATAAATCTTTCTTAGTATCTAGTTATTGACGAGGGCAAATTCAATTTATAATATGTGCATTTCAAAATAGATATTGGTTGTTTAAATATGACGTAGTTCTCTTCTTAGTGATTTGAACGATGTACTAGGCAAATTTGGCGCAGAAATAAAAGCAAGCATTATGACCAATGAATTATTTTGGCATATTTTTGAAAGGAATGTTAAGAGCACCATTAAATTACACGTCAATCCATTTGCTGTCTAATATAGAACATAGAATTACGTCTATCAATGTCAAATCAACCAAAGCATAGGTGTAAATAAAATTACCAACCAACATTCGTTGATTAAAATAAAAACTGATTATTTTATATTTTTTTTTATCGGAAAAATGGAAATTTAGAAATACTCAGAGTTATCATTTACCTATTTCGGTTTTGCTATAAAACGTAGCTAATTTCTATTCTTTGGCATGACTTCCCTTGATTGAATCTTTCACATATCAGTAATTCTAACTTTAATTTGTGACAAAAGTTTGTTTTAGTTGAATGTAAATTATTTCTGGCTTATCGTAGAATGATTTGTTTAAATTGAACGAAAATTATTATTTGGATAATAAATATATCTTGAGATGGTTGCAGATACAGGTTTGGTTAAGATATCCCTTGTGTGTTTAAAACGTTTCTGAAGCAAAAATTAGTGTAAAATAGGGGATTTAACTTAGCACTCATTTGCAATGTATGATTTATATTTTTAAATTTTGGTTTAAAATAAAACCTGGGAGAGTCAAAAGGCAATAGCTTGGGCTCAATTTTTAAGTTCTAAAAGAGTACTGCACTAGCTATCGCCAGCGAGGAAAGTTTGCGTAATCTGGAAAGTGTTCACAATTCAGATAATTGGGCATAAATTTTTCGTTAGTTCGTTTTTATTTGAGATTTCGCCCTTGTTTGCGCGATAGTAATTAGTCGAAAAATGGAAAAGAATTAACTATTACTCAATAATCTGTTGGAAAGTAAAGATTAATCAAAGCACATTTTTTAAATCTATAAATAATAATTTACTATTCTGTACAACTGTTTAAATAATTGTAAATAGTTTTATTGATTTAAATCAAAGTGACCACCATATACGAAAATAACCAGTGGTAGCGACAACGGTCAAAAGCATATGGCATATACTGCAAATAGTTTTGATGGTAAATACGAAAAGTTTGCGGTCATTTTTTTGGTAAATTACGAAAAGCGGCGAGAGCCATAATTCCGGTGTACAACTTCATATATTCTTCTTTGGAGAAGCAATATTGCAGCTACAATCAATCATCTATATCTTTCAATAATTTCTAACTTAAATCATCTGATAGAAAACATATTTTACCACCCAGAATGACCCACTCCATCTTAATATCATTATCAATGACTGTACACTATTATTACTTTGAATGCACAGAAATGATACAGTATTTTGCTCAAAAATACAAAACTTTATACTTTTTCTAATCTGTCTGATTAGTTTATACGATGACAATTATATAATTTAGTTACTTTACTGTATTTTAATGCTGTAAATTGTTTTAAAAATAAAATGACCGTTTTATGTGAAGAGAAGTTTCGCAAATTCACTCTTTACTATCTGGCATGTGCTCTAATAAAAATATAACTTTTATTCTTATTTATAATTCATTTGAATCGAAATGTCTACTTTAATTATCACTTTTAAAATAATTTTAACAGTCGGCAAATTGAATAATACTTGAATTTTTATATTTAGCTATTGAGAACTAAGAAATATTATTTTAGAAGCTCTGTTTAATAAAAAAAATCTAAATTTGACGTTATGTTACAAAATATGGCATTATTTGTATTGTGTAACTAATATCGGCCAACCAAAATTAAATATATGTAAATGAGCAATTTAAAACCTGTTTTCTGTCAATTTGAACTACATATGAAACGAAGAAACCATAAGGCATTTAGAATTGCAGAACATTTGACTTTGATTTCCGTTCCCTATAGTTCAATCGTCTTTTCTTTTAATATTAATTTAAATAAATGTGATCCTCGATATAGTACTTATCTTCACCGTTAAACTTGAATGTGGAAATTCACGTTATTTTAAAATTAGTTCAAATAACATATCTCAATATTTGAGAAGATTTTTGTAAATTAATACAAAATTGTTTACCGTACATACTGATTAAATTTATGTGATTACTTTTATCAATCTTCACGTTAATTTAAATTTCATAATTTATGATACATTCAATTTGTAATCCAATTAAAAATAAAGTAATAACGTTTCTGAATTATCAGTGAAAAAGAATGAAACAAACACTTAAAAATTACAGTAACAAAACACATATATCTGCTTTTAGTACAGTCAAATATATCTCCGGTTAATTCAAATGATGATAGACAATTCCAAAATTCTTTGTCTTTTAATGCTTATACCAGGTGTAAATCTACCTAGTTTGGATTTGTCTTCCAGCCTTTTTCTCGCATGGCTGTTCTTTAGCCAGAATTGTTTTGAGACTTCAATGCAGTTGGATCCCCCTCTTAAATAATTGGCCTGTCAATCTAAATTCCTGTTTAGTAGATGTTGCGTGTCTAATATTATATGCTATATAACTATTTCATTTTATAGGGTATTGATCTATTTCATTAAATGTCAAATCTAAATTCCGTTTTGGTGGATATTGATGTCTTATACAATATAATACTTAACTATTTCATTTCATAGGGAATTGATATATTTCAATAATTGTCCAATCTTAATTCCGTTTTGGTACATATTGCATGCCAGATATCATGCAATATTTAAATATTACATTTTATATGGAATAGATCTATTTCATTAATGGTTACAAGAGGTAATGCTTGTTCAGAAATAACAGATTTTAGATTTGATATTAGTCCGTGATTATTTTAGTTTCCTATTAGTTTATAAAGAATAATTTTCTGAAATTAGAAATAGAGACGCAGTTTAAATATTTCATAAGAAATTTTATGACTTTTAAAATGCGACAAAGTTTCCAATAGCCGCATGTTATTCACGAACTATATATGGCGTTTAATGTGTATCGTGCCGGACTTTTCGAATATAGATAACTAAAATAAGGAAATGATTTACTTTGAAATATAAAATTGAAAGAATTAACGCTGTAATACAACAATGTGTTTGAGAAAACTTATGGAATAGAAGTAAATCAATAGTGCTTTATGATACAATAATAAAACTGAGTTCAGACTAAAGGCATCAAGGAAAACACGGAACCTTTGGTGCTAAACTCATTCTCCAACTGGATGCATTTTTTTCTCAAAAAAACGAATCGGAAAGCTATTGATATTTGGCGAAGTTGTAAACTGTTAACTTCTACCTCAACAGCTAGATTAGACTCAAAGTTTTTAGAATGTTGTATAAATAGGAACGTGCACTGCGTGAGTACATATATACGCATTCACATGTATGTTTTATACGGAATGATCTAAATAATTGAAATATAAATATTTTGCACTATGCATGCAAAAGGTCTAACATTATCCAATTATAATTTTACCATTATAAATATAAATAATTATTTCGTCAAATATTAGTTTAAGGAAGAGAATGAATGTTTAACTGTGCAGTCAATAAATGTATTATGAATAAGCTTACTGCTTCAACGTTTCAAGGTTTTCTAAATTTATCTTGTAGTTGAGCAAGCTCGCTGGATAATAACTAATGCATGAAAACCTTAATTAATATTATCTTGTTAAATTTTCTCATACACCTTAGAGACTGGCAGCCAGATACGTCTAAATATTTATTCCAAATTATCTTTAATACTTCTTATTTGTGGTGAATATTAATAAAATGCAGTATATTAATGTACAAAGGCAGAAGAACAAACTTGATAAGAATTTGTATAAAAAAATGGGGAACTATATTATTAATAAGTCATTTCATTTCCGCATTTTCGCTGGAAATATGTGCCTTTTCTCTCATTTGATTAGTCAACCGTGAACGACAATGATTCGCTTAACTAGCATGCCCTGCAAAGATGAGCTTCGATATTTCCTCTATTCTATTTGTATTGTTATCTTGTAACAATAATATGCTCATTCAAAATTATCAAAGATATTTTCCAACATTTTCTGTTTCAAGCATTTCTATTGCTGTGCTGGAAAATGTATGAAATTTTACACGGTGACGAAAAATTCCACTACTGATGAATCAATGTAATTTTCAAAATTATTCTAAACCTCGAGGTCATAAAATTTCACGGCTACAAATGATAATCTTTCTGCTGCCAAAATCACTGTTAGAAAAAGTATTAAATTCGTTTACTTCTTATTCATGATGTAATTAATACGTAAGTTTGATTTGATAATTAATGTTAAAGCATTCATTTAAAATAGGAGTCTTAATTTTACTTATTGGTTGCTAAATTCACCGTCATTATGTAAATTGATTTTGAATGATTCCTTTATTTTTCTTTTTGCGGGGTATTTTGCTCGTTATTTTAGAAGGAGTAGAATTACTTCGAGCCAATGTTAATGGATTTATTTCTAAGTATATCATCTAAATAGTTCATTTGGGGAGGTTTCAAACAAACTGTGTTTCTGTCTTATTGAATTGGATTCGGATATGGATTTCTAAAAATACAAAAAAAATTATAGTTATTGCTCTTTTACCATTATTTAAATTCTAGTAAACTTTAAATACAAAAAATTATATATATTTTATAAAATATGTACTCAAAACCAATTACAGATATTCATTTTAATTGCAAAAAGAAATATTATTACATTTTATTCCTTTTAAAGTTTTTATTTAATTATATATTTATTAAGAAAATAACGCATATAGATTTGCGTGAGAATTACGGATAACACTGATTAGGGATAAGCTGTCTGTCGCTGATCAAACTCGTTATGTAATATATCCCTGATTTCAACTATGATCACTGCATTACAGTTGCCTGATAAATATGAGATAATGGACTACTACACGTTTTATTTGGACATTAGAATCGTAATTAAAATTATACACATGGAAATTTAAACCAATTTAGTAAAGAACTCGTAAGTTTACAAAAATCTAGGTCAAACTTTAATGTGTTGCTAGAGAAATACGTGCGTATATTAAAAACTATCAAAGGTAAACACATGTTTTCACTTGTTTTTGAACAAAAAGCTATGTCCAATTAAATCATCTACATAAAGTTCTGCGTTCGATAACTCTAGCAAAAAATAACGTAAAATTGAAAGCACGTGATATAACGTGTATAATTTTTGACCAGCCTTAACATTGAATCCATTGAAACAGAAATATTTTTCACAACAATTATTTACCATCTAGTTCAATGTTTTTGTTATACGCAAATAAAATATATCTAAATAACTACTTAAAAACAATCATAACATTATTTTTGTCTAATTCTAAAATAACTGTGTTTATTCAGCGGATAATAATACAAGCTGCAATTGTTGTCAATTTCAATAATACTATCAAAAGAAATCTGCTGCGTGTTGCAACGATTTGACAATATAGTATGTTTTTTTAACATTTAAGTATGGGAATAAAATTTTGATCTAAGCATAAATTCAGGCAACTTTCTATCAATATTAATCACAAGTAACAGAAATGCTTGCATGATGTTTATATTTCAATAATGTACACAGTTTACTTCCATAAATGATTTTTATTAAATAATACAATTTTTGGAAGACATTTTGTTCTATCTTATCACCTGGTTGTCTGAAGAAATAAAAATCATGAATTTGTTTGGTCTAAAAATAAATAAAATTCAATAAAAATATCTTTTTAATATTTGTATTGAATTTCCAACTATACGAAAAATAATTCCACGCCATCTCGTATTGGGCCTGGAAGGTTCAACATTAAAGCCATCGCATAATCAAATTATATCTTTTTACAAAGTTTTGTGCAATGTCTACTTATATCAATACCCTCTAGATAGTTATTCATGTTTACGCATTAAACTTTAATTACAACTTAAAATCGATTGATTGATATATAGCATTGTTGCATAAGAAACTATTTCCTCGGCAAACATGTAACCAATAAATTTCTTAAAGGCAGATGGAAATTAAATTTTAAACAAAATTTGTGAATTTTAATTCAGCATTTCTTGCATTAAAATCAGACGGCGTGTGTATTGAATATTACGAAAAACGCCACTCTAATATTATTAAAATATCTTCATCCTGAGACAGCAAATTTCGGATATCGAACGGCACATATATTTTGTTTACGTTGTAGATCAAATATTTTTGATTTTCGCACGTCGCAAAAAATTAAGCGGTACAACTGTCTAGCAAAACTAGCTTTAGCGGATCTGGGTTTAAGACATAGTTAGAAAGAAATTAAATTAGTAATGACTGAATGAATGTCAGTTTGCCATACGGATTAGCATAAATTGGCTGCCGGACAAAACTATGCAAATTTGGATATAAAATATTTTCCTTTCATTTTGATGGTGCTTGGAAGCCTGGTGTATTAAAACATTTGGGGAAAAGCAATATTTAAAAATATGATGTGCTTATCACACTATAAAGGGATGAACTTGGGCTCCTTTAAAGTGCACACATGACAATCGATGTTTTAGATTGTTAAACAGCAGTAATAGATCATTTTATATTGTATGACATGATGCGTCTTTATTTATTTGTCTGAAAGGTATATTGTAAAGTCCAATGACATCGTGTAATTGAAACGAAAAATAGTTGCCGAGTCTTATGTATTTATTGAAATATTGGAGAAAAAATTTAGAATGATATAGAATGAAATCAGATTTATCGGTAATTTTGAGTGAAATAGACACAATAAATGTTCATATTAATATATATAAACATCATTGATGGCTGGCCTTGAACGTGAATTATGAAATATCACGATAAAATTGCCAGAAAGTTTATCTATTAAAATTGGTATCATTATTGCTCTACTTAACGACATGCCAGTTTGTATAAACGTATTCTATGCTTTAACCAACTCGGATAAAATGAATATTATATTTGTAGTATGGTTTTTTTTGCAGTCTTTGAAAATAAAAATGTATACATGCACGATCAAACTGTTGTGGAACAGGATATGCCTCAAATTATATGTGAAATTATTATATAACGCTTTAAAACGAAAGTTCGAATAAGCCATCCTGAACTGTCATTATTGAGCAAAAATCATACCACTTGGACAAGTTAGATGGAATGAAAGATTTATGGCGTAATGCTATGAAATTATGACAAAAAATCTTACCTGATGATTTGCAGAAGGTCCACGCAAATGTACCTATGTTAGAGCGCCGGACACGTTTTCGCCAGAAAGTAATTGATGAACTGTATTTTTTATGCTATTTAGTATCTTGTTTGTATTAACAGAAGATTTATAATAAAACAATTTCTTAAAAATTTTGATTAATTATCACATCTCTAGGTAGCATAGTGCCCGTTGTATATTTACAGAAAAGATGTGGCTAAATGAAACAGTTATGCAAAATAATTTCCTGCCGCATGTATGATTGCTTCAAACATAGTTTTTGGTATATATTTGAACATTGCATGTTTAGCACGATTTTAGGCTACAAAAGCCTCTTGCTTATGTCGGGGGCACGAATAATCTTTAAACATACTTAATTCGGAACAGCGACATTGTATTGTAGTAGTCTCCAAATATGTATATACCTTAACAAAGGTAGCCTTGATTAAAATTGAAAGCGATTATTTTACTTGTCACAAATTTCACAACGAAAATATATTTAATTATAACAATATGTGCCACACCACTAAACGTTTGCAACTACCAAGTTGTCATATGCTCCAGCATGTGTGAATTCAAATTTATATTGATCTGTGCATTAACTATTGTATTATTTGTGACGAACCAATTCAAATAGGACCAGAGCGGCACACCAAATTCAGCATGAAAGAAAGATATAACCTTATGTACACATGCGTTTCATGCTTACTGGCGACTATTCAATGGGAATCTGTACTATGCCCTATAAAATAAAAAAGTTGTATAATAAAACGCGTGACAGATGGATAGGTAATTCTCTTACAATTGTGTTTTAGATACTTCATACCTAGTAAATAGTTAGTTTACATGGGTTCAGAATGATAGGTCACAGTTAGAGTAATAAAAAATATATGATCTCATGTGCTTTTTGGCCACTCAAATTTGAAACCTGTACTGCGCTGTATAAACATTGTATATTTGGTCAGGAAAAGTGGGACGGTTAGACGTTACAGTCTGCCATTAAATCGTCTAATCCAGAACTGATAGAGTCAACTTCATATAATATGTACGCCAAAGGAACCTTAAAGCTAATTAACTAAGTATAATATACACCAAGCTTGTACAGTGTACCCAGACAATAATAAGCAAAATACCGCACCTTAACACTGTACCAACATAACGGTTTTCTAATGTATCCGCCTATTTAAGATAGACTTGCACACCTGGTAGAGAAAGTTTGGTGGTGTTTGTCATAAAATCTAGGTTAACTGTGAAATATGTAAACGCCAAATTGGAAGACAACCTACATTTTATTTGCTTAAAATTTCCTATACCTTCATTCTGTAAATCAATATACACATTCCCTTACTAAAGGTTCAAACATTTACAACAGATTTTATTATGTCATTATGGTCATACTGATCTACAAAATGTCAAGGTTGAACGATAAAAATAAAATTATCCACAAACTGTCTTGCTATCAAATATGCAATGTTCCCTTAGATAATGTCTTAATAACACCCTGTTCCATTTCAATAAGCAATATCTTCTGAAATATAAATATTGCGCTGTCCATGTTTTTTATGAAAGATTGATCCGGCATTTCACTATCACATCTTCGTTAGAGCAGCACATCAATTAATCCTGGAGTATCAATTAATAAAGAGTTCATCGGCATATTAACGACTTTCTGAGATCAAAAAAATACGAAAGAAATCAGTTCTTTCGTTCCAAATTTCACATGAACACATGAACATTTAATAAGGGCTAAATCCGGTACAAATGCCTGAAATACTGTTCAATTGTGCTTCAATCGCTTTAAAATTTAGAAAATTCTTCCAGATCTTATCACAAACAAATCTAATATTTTCATTTAATAGAGCAATTTCTAAATAGTGATGCGACACCAGCCAAACATCAAATGAATTTTGACACTGAATAGATCTCTCTTTTCACCAAATTTAAATGAATCTTTAATTTTGTACACAATTAAGTTATATTCTAGTGGCTTTAGCTGGTTAGCCAATTAGTTGGACAATTCATACGTTGGCCCATATGCTTTTGGATCAAATGGTTTCAATGGAAGAGCGTATTTATGCGGTTTCGGTGCAGCGTATCATCTAGGTTTATGTTATACACTTGACTTCAGTTGTTTGTGTTTGACATTTGCAATCCGGCTGTTTCGTCGGAAACAGGATAATTGTGTTAATACGAACATATCCGTATTGTTTGCTACATCAGACTTAGCGAGGGTTTGATAATTTTATCCAGAAATCAGACGTTTTCTCTTAAAAACATACTCATCATGATTCAAGTGATTGTTTCAGACTTTCAGTAGTCTATGGCCTGGATTTAGAACTACAGGATGACACGTTTGATAATTCCATTTTTGGAAACAAAAATTTCATTATAAATCTCAGTTTCATTTTTCAAATGTGCCTCGATTTGATTGTTTTGGCATTCATCCTTGGTTTTTTGTTATAAGATAGGCCTAAATATTTCGGCTTCTTCGCAATAAGCTGCGGTAAATTTAGCGTTTAGTAAAAATGTCTGCAAAAACGTCGCATTCTTGATAACTTGCTAATTCGAAATTTTATTTTCAAACGTTTGTCGCATTTAAAAACAATGCATGCAGGATATTCCTTCTTCAAATACCAAAACATTCATTATCGAATGAGCATTAAAAATAAGGTGTATATTCTTACAAATGCGCCACAACTTTATATTATCAACAAATAACTGAAGGAATAGAACACACAAATTTAATTTATTTAAATGTTAAAATGTCCACATAAAATGTACTCTATCATCAATAAGCAGTCTTGCACGGAGCTTGCAAAGCCTCGTGGCAATCCTTGTGCACGATAAATTATTTTTCCAATTTGAAAACATACAACGATAAGTCAGGATGAATCGAAGACTTTCATACACGGTGTTACATTGATATAATTTATTTCAATGAATAATATACAAACATATTATTTTTCAAAATGTTTGACTGACATAATGAAGCCGGTGGGAGATCATTAATTAGTGCACAGTTTTAAAGATTAATTTCAATTTATTACAATGAAAGATAAATTGCACATGAAAAAGTATTTAATTTATTCGGTTGGTGTTGCTTCATTATTTAGTTAGGCCTATTAAATGGGAACTGTTGAGTTTGTGTATCATTATATCCGGGAGAATTCCGCAAACTTTAAACTCATGGACACACTGTTATATAGGTTACCCTATTTATATTAGATACTCATTACATTTTAACGTCCAGCTATACAGACAAAATGATCATCTAGATACCGGTTTTATTTTGACCCAGATAATTACCGATATATTCATTAGCATATTTGAACGAAAGAACTATAATTTACTAAATAAAGTAAAACTAAATAACCGTTATTTCTGTGGTAATGCCGAAAAACGTACCATAAAATTTAATTTTTTTGCTAAATGCACTGGATGGAATATGTATTTTCTGTACTAATAACCCACAACGTTATGTAGATCAGCATGCACATTATGATATGATAAAATTCCTTGCAAATATTTGAACTGTTGATAAAATACCGGCGAATATTCACGTTCAATTCAACTATAAGGAAAAATAAAGCGTATAAAACGTAGAATGAATTCCGATTGTATTTTTTTATATTTTTACATGACTTATTTTTGTTAAATTCCAAACCAAAACATACAGTACCCGGTGTGAAAGACCAACGTTCACTGCAAACTGCATTCAACATTATTCAGGGATGTAATTGTTCCTGTGCGCAGTCAGATTGAATAGAAGTCAAATTTTAATAATACTTACTTAAGAGGGTTAATGATTAGAATTATTTGAATCAAGGTAGTGAGTTCGATTTATATATATATATATATATATATATATATATATATATATATATATATATATATATATGCGTGTGTGTATATGTGTTTGTTTTTTCGCATAAACTAAACATTTTATAATATAGCAATGGCAATAAATCAAGTAAGCCAGATACTTCCTTATTAGGAAGTTTTCATGTTCTGACCAGAATCTTTCGCTTACAGGGCTCCAACTTAGGAACCTTTGCTTCGGCGTCTGTTGCAGTAACTAATGAGCCACTCTGCAGCACGCTCCACACGTAAAGTTGTATGCAAACTTAAATTGTCGGCTTATCACCTTTCCAGATGGAGTTTATGTGGCATCACTTTAGAAGTTCTAAATAGTCTCCCACATTCTGTCATTATAGAACAGTTACCAATTATCGTGGGCAGATTTAGTAAACGGCAAAGGTTTTGCAGGTAAAGAGTAACTTCTTACGCGGCTGTGTGGTTCAGTAGATAGAGTTTCATAATCCATAGCACACATTTTCAGGTTCGAGCCTTTTCACGGCAAATTTCAGAACTGAAATTTGAGAGCTCTATTTAGAACGAAACAGTTTTATGGATGAATTAACTTTGCTAGAGCAGGCAATGAAGCTCACAACATTGATTGAGAAAATGGATGGAATGAAGTTTGAATTAATGCTCGTCGGAATTCATACAAATTTGGCTGTTTAAAAAAAAACTATTCGTGTTGCACATACGTATATATATAAAGGTGTTTTTCCCTGTGAAAATCGCGACAAGCCAAAATTTTTTTAATTTAAATTTTGGTTATGCTTATTAATTCAACCCCTTATTTGGAAGCTATCGTAATAATTCTACTTGTTCCATACCAGTGTCGTCAAAAGTAATTTGTTCCTGCTCTGGAATTAGCTGGGAATACCCAAGCCTCATGTTATACTGTGCTGAGTTACATTTCTTCATCTTGAACTTTTAAACCGATATATATATACATATATATATATATATATATATATATATATATATATATATATATATATATATATATATATATATTATGTGTACTATTTGGACTGATTTGAATAAAATTATTTCGCGTGATTAATTTCCTTAGTAAATCAGTTGAGGGTTAGCCAAGTAACAGTTTAAACGCATTTAATATTAATATTTGCAACAAGTATTGTATATTTGAAGAATATTTTGGCTATAAGCATTGCTGTGCTATATATATATATATATATATATATATATATATATATATATATATATATAATTATTTCACTCTTCCAAATCGGCACTTTAACGCGGAGATTTCTTTCAAAAAAACTTACAAGGCTTAAGTGGTCATAAGTTATTGTTTCACAAGCCTGTTGCGTGAAATCTTTACTCGTTAATTAATAACATTGATGAGTATTTTATAAACCAGATTAAATTAAATATATTTCTTAATAAACGTATTTTTATCTATTTACTCAAATTATAGTGAATGTTTTGATTATATACTGTTTATTTTTATATAAAAAAAATACAAATTGCATGTTTTAACAAACCGGATGTATTTATTTGCTCGTGTTCGTGGTTAATGGCTACACAACAATAATCGCCAATTTTTTGCGGCTGGGGTTTTACTTTGAGACCACGGCGTTCAGAATCATACTAAAAAATCTCACATCGTTAAAGCTAATCAAATCCTGCGAGTGTCACCGTAATTCTGTTATTTTTTTGACTGTGGTTGCCTACGTCGAATACTCCGGAGTATAAATTGTGTCCAAATCCAATAGCTAAAATTTACAAATATTTCATTGAATGACATTTAGGAAAACAATATTGACCTAAAGAAGTGGAGCCAGACTGGAAGATCTGTATATTTATGGGCTAAAATAATTATGAGATATAAGAGACTATGTCACTTTTCATATGGAATTGATTTTACTAAAATATATGAACTTTAAGGAACAGTTCTTTGTATTAGTACGAGCTTCTTCACATGAAACCTTACTGACTAACACAGGAGGAATATAATGAGTAACAATTGAGAAATTATACAAAACATTAAAATCAAATCATATTAGTGCAGATATGCAGAGAGAACCGCCATCTCAAAAAGTGAATAGTAGTTCAGATGTCTAGCTGACTCAGTGACTAACTGGTTATTAATTGAAATGTATTTTTTATCGATTTTGTTGAAAAAAATTACAGTTTAAATTTAAATACTGTTTGTTGCGGAGACCTAATATATATATGCAAGTATGTATTAGGTGTTGCGAACCTAGTAACAAATTAGTTCAGCTGTTTAAATAATTGAATATTTAGCTTTTTGTATTTTGTGCACATTTTTACATGTTTATTGATTGGAATAACCAAGGAACTACTCATTTATGTTTGCCTTTGAACTACTGAGTTGATATAGATTGTGATTTATTTTTATCTTCTATGTTAGAATTGTTAAAAACTGTTAATGGAGTTGTCCTATTTGAACTATTTAATTTCTGTATATTGTGTTTGCACTAAGTTGTAAGTTATTCGTCGATTTTTACATCATCTAGTATGGAATAGAGTGAAAGAGAGAATTGCCTAGACCTATGTTTTGATGCTTATATTTGTGCATTTTTGTCTCACATGATAAACATGTATTTGAATAAAACGTTTATTGAGTTGTTTTGTATATTTTAGAGGGAGGCAAGGAAAGCCGACATTTCCTTGCTACCCTTAGTCTTTAAGTCCTATAATTATGGCAATTAATTGTTATAATTTGCATTCATTTGAAATTAGAAAATCGTTACAACCGTACTGGGTTAGCAATACTCTAGTTAGACAAAAATATGCAGCAGTATAGAAGATAGACTATAAGGACGCGTCGGCTAATGGATAATGAAAATGTGTGTAGTAGTTCAACAAGCGTAGAAAAATATAAATAGGGCTCGGCCGAGGTAAAGTTATGAGGCAGTTTTAGCATCGTGAAGGAATATCACTGCAAGTATCGTGCTGTTTCGCGTTTATTCTATAACGCTTTGTTCAAAGTGATTCAGCACGTCTCTGGTGGTTCGTACTGTTAGTAGTATATGCAGCTATAGTGCAGATATACATCGTGTAAGTATGTGATATTAGTCGTGGAGATGAGACGAGCAGAATCCATAAGATGGTAGGTATTGGTGCTTAAACGAAAAGCTAATAGTCCGTTATGATTTAAATTGATTTTATAAGCGGCATGACCATGATAGTTGGTAACGGTGCTCATACGACAAGCCATTGTGAGTTACGTGATTTCGATGAATCATTAAGGAAAGAAAAGCAACACAGACCGGATGGTTATTATTATTGTTTCTCTGAGCAAGCTAATAACCCATAGCATTCAAAATTCTTTTCAGCGGATAACCCGTTCAACTTTGTGTTTATTTGGAAAATCTTTACACAAGGAATACCACAAACCATGCGTTTGTTACTGGCATTTGTGTATACTGTGGTGAGAGTATCTGCTCTCTATAAATTGATGTGATGAAACTTTGTTGAGAACAGACCAGGAGTATAACGTTTGTGGATACTAGATGTTCGGCCGTTAGTAAAATATGAGCTACGGATTTTTGGCCAAAAAGGTGAGCTGGGGATTAGATTTAGTCGTACAACAAGGACTTCCCACTTTCTCTGCAGACGGCATTAATTAAAATGCCTACAGTTTAATTGTTTGCCTATTCAGTTTGTTGATATCTATATAAATATATATTATATTATATTATTATTATTATTTTATTATATATATATATATATATATTAGTGCGTGCTTATTTACACGACTGACCAATAAACTATTTAACTACATTATTCAATAAAATGCATAACCAATGCGAATTTCGCCTTCATTTTACCGTTCAAAGTGAAAGCATATAAACTATTAAATAAATTAAACGAGCATTGATTGCGCCGGTGATGAAATAAAGTCCTTTTAATCAAGTTTGAGATCGTGATATAAACACATGACCCATTATGTACATGCATTTGTCAGTCTAAACTAAGTATTTTATAGTGCAGAAAAAGTAATTCATCCTGTACACCGGGTTTATCCTTATTACGAATTCATCACGTACTGTCTAGAATATACCGCGGGGAGTGCTCGAACCTTGGCACATCTGCTTCGGAATCTGGTGCTCTAACCAATACGAGACACTGCCGCACACTATACACAATTTTCAGTTATATACTAACTAATGCTTGTTGGTTAACTTGTCCTATTAGGTGGAGCCTATATGACATACCGTTAGACATGAAGTTCTAACTAACAATCCCAATCTTTCATTTTAGAATGGACACCAAGCTACATGGAGAAAAGGTATTTAAATTAGCATTTATGTAATTAAACGAGCATTGGTTACGCGGGCGCTGGTAACAATTACTTTTAATCAACTTTGTGATCTTGATATTAGAACCTGACCCATTATGCACATACATTTGTCAGGAAAAACTAAGTAGTGTTTAGTGTAGAAAAGTCAATTCATCCAGTAGACAAGTTTCGTCCTTATTGGGAACTTATCATGTACTGCCCAGAATTTGTCACAGAGTGGTCTGCTTTGAAATTTGGTTCTCTAAGCACTGAGCCTCCCTGTCGCATTCTACACCCAATTTCGAGGTATATACTAACTAATGTTTCTTGATTTGCCTTTCTGAAATTCCAACTAACCATCCCCAGTCTGTTATTACAGAACAGACATGACGCCAGATGGGAAGCGATATTGAAACGAATACTTTAATTTTCTACTAATAATATAAGGTTATTGGATTTTTTCCGTTTAATTGCCATACATTTCATACTAATATAAGGCATAGAGATATAACGGTTGCATTTCTTGAATAAATGATATTAGGTTATCAAAAACTACTTTGAAAACCACGCCGTTCTTCGAATAATAAAGAAAAATTAGAAAAGGAAGATCTCGTAGCACAATATATATATATATATATATATATATATAAGCCGCCGGAGACAGAAATTTCGTAACAATATGATTATTCAAAACTAAAATCCGCACATGCGCTGTAACCAAGTGAAGAAAACAAAAATACGGAACAAGGTGAAACAAAAGACTACACTCGAAAAATAACATTCGTACACGTATCAACCAATAATGCGAACCATTCGTTAACTCTCAAGCCATCAGCACAAGACTGACCAGATCTCAGACATCACTTTGCAATACAGCGAGAAAGACCTTTACGTGTGAACAGGCACACACACAGACACAATCGCAAACACACGTACTAAACAGCCAAACAAAAAATAGAAATAAAGCCGAGTCAGATTTTTGCCACCCACGTAATCAAATGAAAACCCAGAATGTATATAAATGAAATATTGTACAGCGAATTTTAGTATTCTCGAAATAAATCGCCATTATCCACTTTAAAATTAATGTGTTTCTTCCTAATTAGAAATATACTGTGTAATATTCAAAGACAATGGACACTATATATATATATATATATATATATATATATATATAAAACTACAGAGAATTATTTATAGTCTGCAATAAATATTTAATGTGAAATGCGCTTAGCACTTAATAGGTGTGTTAGCCAACCAGTTTCTAAAGAAGAATATAAAGGAGGACTTACCACAACATCGATTGACGTATTTACGACCTGTGTTTTTCAGGAGTACACTTGGCCATTTAACTCACAGTTATCGATTATTTTGGGGATCAATTTGCAAAGAAAGTTTGGCAAAAATGCTTTAATAAATTGCCTTATGGCAGACTATTTCATTCAATAGGCACAGCAACCACTATAACAAACAAGATTGCTAAAAATGTTATTTTATGCGTTAAGGTAAAATTAAGGGTTGGACATCATTAAATATAATTGAAATTACTTTGGAAGAATATGCGTCTATTAAGAAAAAAAGGAGTCTCCTATTTATAAATGAAGGTAAATGTTACAGTATTTTTCAATGTATGTACTTATTTTATATTTCATTTTTCAGTAAAAATTTGTAGGTGAATATTTTAAATATGTATTTCGAAACAAGTTAATTACTTCCAGGTTTATATTATACAAGTGTATAAAAAGCAACGTTATTATATTGTACCTTTTCTATCTGCAAAGTTTCTTATAAATTTTAACAGACAAACGAATTTCTTCTTTTCAATTTTCATCTAAATTATCTAAAAATGAACATATAAATACTTTAGAAGTAATAAACCAGAATATTTAAACATATAGTGAGCTTCAATTAAGGGAATACACACTACCTTTATATATATATATATATATATATATATATATATATATATATATATATATATATGCGGGTGTGTATACGTTTAACTTTTAAGAAATTAAAGAGAAAAATAAGCAAAAAACGGTTCTTGAACCAGCTAAAAAAATTTTTTATCTTAACGCATGGAAAGTGTACATTAAATTTTATTTAAGCTCGCATTTCGAAAAAAATCAATTTTATTGATTATTTAAATTCAGACAACAGCTGTAATATATTTAAGTTGAGAAAAGAATTACCTAAGCTTAACAACATGTTATTAGACATAAATTAAATTATTTTAAATTAAAATATTCCTTATAAAATACGTCTCATCCTATCTTTGTAGTATTAGTTTAAAATAAGGCTTGTTCAAGCATAAATTTATAACAAATGCGGGTCGAAATCACATGATTAATCGGTCTATTTTACGCCATTTCTTTAACTTCCAATCTGAAGTGGCCATTTTAGAAAAATAATTAATAAAATTAGAATACTTGTTGAAATTAAACGACTTAGAAAATTCTGAAAAAAAGCAGAAAAATTCACAAATTCGTTCTAGCTTTTAAAATATTTACCAACAAATATTCCATTCATGAAATATTTCTCATTGTCTAGTTAGTCCAAGAAAATGTTTATCAAAACAAACATATACGAAAATTTTCTTCTCTTTCTTATTTGCTTTCGCGAAGTTTTAGTTTATAATTCAAGCAGAGCTAATTCAAAGCTCTCTCCGATTCGTATTACAATATTTGATGAGTTCTAACTTTCGAACCCTACAAGAATCAAATCTATGCTCTTGAAAATACAAATTTTAGTTTTTTTTAAATGAAGGTTGCTGCGCCTTTGCATATAGTTCTAGTGGCTGATTTGTTGAAAGAATTATGCATTGTAATTTAAATACCCAGATAAACAATTGTATTTTCTCCAGGATAGTAGAAATATAATGAGCTGTGTTCACATTCAGTAGTATTTTGGCATTTAATTTTATCTTGTTAGATTTGATATCTCTTCTAATTTATTCTTGAATATATCTTTTTTGCTATTATACTTCGAGAAACGCTACGTTATGTCACTGATATTCATACAAAAGAGATAAATTATAAAAATGGAAACTGGTCTTTGAAAAAATAGTTCTTTGGCAAACATTTAATTCGTTGTCAAAAATTGATTTTTTTAATTTTTACAATAAATTAAACCCATTTTAGTCTAGAACGTGAAAATTCTATAAATTTGCAATTAAATATGTTCCTAGATATTGCAATTGACATTTAGGCTCGAAACAGTTTTATTTTTTCTATACCTTCAATAATCCTAAAATGAACGGAGTATGATGAAAATATATTTAGTAATCAATATTTTACTTGAAATTGCAATATGCAAGCCTTTAATGAGTCTACTAGCATATTTCTAAATTCTTTGGTTTAAACTATAAAAACTTAAATGGTTTATCGGGTAATGATACAAAGAACGTCTAACAAAGGTTTATGATCCAATCTTTATCCTTGAAGGAAATAAATGCGACACAGACCACTACCCGACTATAATAATATTTTGCTTAATATACCTGTCATTTACAAGATTCTACAATCAAAATTTATGAGAAGATTGTACTAGAATGGCTAAATATACATCTATCATTGGGCATCGTCCCTTAGCTCAATATCAAACCTTAATCAAAATATATCGTCAATAAATAGGCCTGCTTACAACAATTTTATTAAAAAACTTGCTATCCGTATTGTTATATGGAAGTGAATACGAGAAACAATCAAAATTTGAAATCAGTACCGAACCACAGTAATCACATAAATATTTATGATTAAATTAGGCTTGCCATTCTATATTGTTAGAACTTGAATAAAATCTGTGTCCGTTTTAATAATTTATACTCAAATAAATGTTTTAAAGCAATACCAACGTAAGTATAAAGTTTAATTTTCTGCTTCCGATTGATTGAAAATTTCTCATTAATAAACATTAAAGATGTAGTCAAATTAAGGCCTAAGAGGGACTGGTCGAAATTTCAGGAAGCGAATCCAATAGCATTTTAGTCTTAATATAGCTGTAACATGAGGAAACAATAGTAAAAAGTATTTAAAAAATTAAATCAATAAAGCGAGTTAATGCCTGTTTTTTTAAATGGGAGAATAAACAATGCAGAATCGAAGTACCTTATAGTTTTAAAATTCACTATGTAAATATTAACGACAACTACAAATTTTTACAATAATTGATTCTAATTTGTGAAATTGTGTTTGCGCTTAGGCGTAAATTTCTGCTAGTATCTTTGTTGGATATGCAAGTTTCAGAATTATATTTACATATTATCCAAATTAACGCCAAAGTTTGTTTAAACAATTGTTATAATTTGAAAACATGGCGTTTCAACGAAATAGAGATTTTTTTAGACATTTGGTCATTTTTTAATTGTTTAGTATAAACATGTTCTTATTAGTAAATTTATTCCGATGCCCACCATGTTTCTCGATTTGAAACAATTATAAATATCTCGTTATAAACGTCATGGATAACTTTACTTTATTCAGAAATGTTATCGGCAGAACATTTGCAGAATGCGCAGCATCAGATTGTAATGAATAGGAAAAGTAACATTTAAATTTAACTTGCACGGCAAAAAAATGACGAATTATTTAATTTTGGTTTAAATGGATCAATCAGTACAATATTCTGCTACGGAATAATATATATTTTATAAAATTTATCTTTTAAATTTACGAGTTAAATTACACTAGGCACTTCCCTAAAAGCAAAAAGAGACAAAACACTGTTTTAAATGTAAAATAAAATTTAAAGAAATTATTTGTTGAGTCTGTAAAATATTAAACAGAATGATGCGAATTCAAGTCTCTTATGAAATACCACATAAAATAAAATATGATAATTAAAACATATGCGATATTTAACCGCCGATATTAGTTTCATGAGTATTTTATTCACTGAATCATAAAAATATGACAGCATCGCCATAAGTTTCATTTTTATTAGTATTTTCGTCATTAGTTTTACTGTGTTGTTCCGTTAAAACAAATGATGCAAATGCAAAAATTTGGTAATTAACACATTAAGCATTATAATAATCAACATCACTATTCAAACAAATTTTAAAATCTAAAATTGAGTGTTTTTACGAGACAGTACAAAGCAAATTTTCCTAAATGCACGGCGTTACAATTGACATTCATTACCACAAAGAACGCGTTAACAGTTAATTGCTGAAATAGTAAATAGGCCAGGGTAAATCTGCAAATCGCATAAACCTATTGCAAGTAATCGCCTAAATGGGTATTTTCTTCCTATCTCGCATGAACAGAATCGTTAACGCATTTACATTTAAGGTACAGAAATGCATTTGCTTCAAACAAGTATACCTAAATCACTAGAAACATTGCATTGAGAAAGCATATCATTGTAGATGAGAACGAAACGATTAATCCAATATGAGCCTTCTTGAATGAACAAAATAACAAAATTGTTTTAATGTTTGTACCTAAATTATGCGTCATTATGTATAAAATTTCAATTGTCCGACGTGTTAAAATTATTGATTCAAATTACAGAACACGTTTGAATTTAAAATTCTATTTATAACACAAATTTAACTTAATGGTTGTGTAGAATTTTTAACATTTTAAAACATTGGGCATAACGCAGTGACAAGTAAATTTAGAAGTTGCGGCTACCGGATGTTTTAAGAAACTCAAAATTCTACCAAATCAGTGTTGATAAGTTTTCTGGTAACACACCGGAATACATGTGTTGAATAATGATTTATCGACATATATACAATGAGTACACGATTAGAACTTATCAATCTCAATTACAAAACCATATTTATGCGGTAGTGCAGATGTAAGTGCGAAAACCCGAGATACAATTAGCGAACAATTTGAACAGTGAATACTTGTACGTGTCCAGAGTACAAGAAGCCGCTTGTTTAATTTTTATCTCTTGATTATATCATAATTTCTTTTGAATATTAATATTTAGCACAAATCAATTTTGCTCAAAAATTTCCTGTCGCCAAGGTAAATATTACATCTTTATATATAAGCAATCATTAATTAAAATTGGTCCTAATTTGGAGTTGAATTATATGCCCCGACTAGGATTCCCCTTGGGAAAATAAATTTTATTGCTCCCACGCTTCATGAATCAATTGATACTTGTTTATAATTATTGTACACCCACACATGCCAAATGGTATTACCATTGCGAAAGTACAGCAATAAATTTATTTTGCAGCTTTTTCGTTAATTTTAATGTTTTTCCATTGTCTGAGTCAGTAGATAAACCAGTGTCGTTCCAATTATAAGAAAATATGATTAAATATTGGCTTTACTTGTCTTTAAAAAAAAGACGTTTGTAGCATAAAAAACATTTTCCGAATCACAATTTTTTGACCGAAATTTTACAAGAATAACAAAGATTACATAAATTGCATGCTGTCGTAGATTGGCTCAGTGGTGTGAGTCACGCACTACACAGCAGATTTAGCGAGGTTAGAGGCATTTTCGCAGCAAATTCTGGATAGTTCTTCTACCGGATAAATTATGTACTATTTATTCCTCAGAAATAATAATTATGCAATTTTTTATCAGGTGTGTTGCACCTAGTAGCCAATTAACTTAAAAAGGATCAGAAGAACAAACCAAAAGCAGCATGAACAGAATGGAATAATCTGAGGTAAACATGCGTTCCTTTTTCGCATGCGACTCATCCGTACGAGCCGGTATTACGCCCTATTCCCATTATATATTTTTTCATGGACTATGAGATGGTTGCGCAATACTGTGGCAATAGCCACCTTTAAGACAAATAATGAACAAAGGGTCTTATCTAGGGCAGACATTATATCAACAGAAATTCCTCGCAGAAGCGCCCGTATAAGAATAAAGCAGTCAGCCTAATGATAAAAGCAGACTTCGAGCCGAAGTGAACATAAATTAATTAATATGTGTAAATTTGTTTTATTAAATCGATGCTCGTTGTGCGAGCAAAATTCTATATATAATTGAGTAAAAATAAAGCATGTGTGGTACATTTAAAATGGCTTCTGATGGGTTGGAAACGTTGATTCAGACATTGACTTCTCAAATGAATAATTTAGCTGCAGAATAAGGCATAATTAAGTCGCGTCTGGACGATACGCTAATAATAAACACTGACGACATACATGTACATGGACCATCCAACATAGGTGGACAAAACAATGGCGACCGCGCCGAAGAGGAATCGGGAGGAAATATGCCGGCGTTTTCAGCCGAATCGACAAGTTATTTCAGACCGTCATCAGAGTTTAAGCCGGTGCTGGCACCACTAGATGTGGAAAGGCCACAGTTGTGGTTCGAAAAATTTGAAGCATCAGTTCGAGCCCAAGAATTTACATTGGAAGCACCTATTGTGCGTGTGGCTGTCCAGGAATTAGTGGACCGAACAGTAGCAGTCCAATTGGAATTGCCGGTTGACCTCACGTATGAAGAGTACAAAAGACGCGTGTTGGATCATTTTAGGGACAGGCTTCAGGAAGTGTTCTAAGAATTATACAGCCTGAAACCATTAATGGGTGGAATGTCCATGGATATCATGGCACGTATCAAGCGTTGGTTCTCGAAGCTTACAGAGTCTTTACCCGGCTTGCAACCATATGAGACCATCATGTTCATACTGCTGGATCCTACCAGATACGGTGAAATATCCAGCGCCCAGGGAGGCCTTGAAGAGAGACTTCAGGCTCTTCAAAGTTCGGCCATAATGACAAACAATGTGGCAGCTGCATCTCCACGCATGGGTCCAGTTACAACATCTGGCAGGAGCAACATACCGTACTGGAATTCTTCGCGGCATAATAATCAATTCCGCGACAGAAGGCAACAGCCAGTGGCCTGGAAGCAAAGTCAGTGTATAAGGACTCCAGTTCCGACGAATACGGCGTATAAGCGTCAGCAAAACCCATGTACTGCTCCTCGAGAACGGCCTGTGCAGTGGAGTAACAGGGCTCACAATCTCACAAATAAAGATGGGCGAGAGCAGGGCACAAATATTAATCCTTTGGTGGCTCCGACGGGTAGATCGAATGAAGACCAGCAGAACAATAAAAAAGTGGTCCGAACCAGATGGCCTTTGAAGAAAAGGAAGTGTGGGAAACATTGCCAAATGTAAGAATTTTCATTAAAGTTAAATTTTTAGAACTCTTCAACGGACAGCCAGTAATAATGCAATTGGATACTGGAGCTGATGTTTCGGTATTACCATTGACTTGGCCATTGAACAATGTAAAAACTACGAGAGCAAGTTTATGTCAGGCATCGGGCGCAACGATGGTGGCTGTGGGCAAGTGGGACACGAAGTTTTTAATAAATGAAAATGTCTATCATATGTCTTTTGTTGTTTCGAATAAGAAAACGCCCTTATTGGGACTTGATTTCATTAGAAAATGGGTTAAGACGATAGACTGTCAAAATAAACGTGTATGCCTATCGCGGCCTGAGGGAATAAGTTCAATAATGTCTATATGTCCCCTAAGATGCAGGAGGAGACCAGTTGCCTGCCTGGGTGGTGGAAGAATCTTCGAAACCAATATAACATTATATTCCAACTGCCTGATTGCAGCGAATGTTCAGGGCCGACGGTCGACCAGTTTAAGCTATGGCTGGAACTAAATGAAGGTTACGAACCACCAGAAGTATATGGTGCTCCTCCAAAGAAATTAGCAGCAGCGACTCGAGCAACCCAAGAAATGATAGTAGCCGGCGTTCTTGAACCGTCATCATCTGTTTTTCATGCTCCGATGGTTTATGTTACAAAAAAGAATGGTTCGCTCCGACCGGCGGCTGATTTTAGGCAATTGAACTCAGTAACTAAACCGGACCCATATCCCATGCCGGCTCTGCGTGATCTGTTCTTACAGCTAGCGGGAGGCAAATGGTTCGCCGTGCTTTATCTTAAACAGGGATTTTGGCAAATAGGCGTGCGGTCCGAAGACCGATGGAAGTTAGCGGTACAAGTACCCCAAGGTCATTTTCAATTCACCCGGGTACCATTTGGCCTTAAAACGCACCGAAAGTGTTCCAAAGAATGACGGACTCGTTCGTGTGTGTCTTAACTTGTACAACAACTTACGTAGACGATGTTATTATATGGGCCACTACTGAACACGAATTACGTGTTAGGCTGCAGAAGATGTTGGCCAAAGCTGTAGAATGGCGATTACATTTTAATCCAGAAAAGGTTCAGATAGGTCAAGAAGTGCGGTTCTTGGGGCACTTAGTCTCAGCGGACGGATGCATGCCATTAGATTCGAATGACAACCTATCAGGGATTATCCGGTGCCTACTACTAGAAAACAATTGCGCCGGTTTATTAATATGGTTAATTTCTATAGACCATACCTCGTAGGGATGGCGGTTACGCAACAACCCTTATCTCAGTTAACTAGTGCCAAGATACCATTTCGTTGGACGGAGGAGGCTCAACAAGCGTTTGTACTATGCAAGCAGAAATTAATAGATGCAACTATTTTGACTTTCCCGGTAGGTAATATGTCAATTGTTACAGACGCGTCAGATATTGGGATAGGAGCGGTGTTACAAGCTGACGGACATCCTGCGCAATATATAAGTCGCACACTCACTAAGGCGGAACAGAACTATACCGTCACAGAAAAGGAATTACTTGCCGTACAATGGGCGCTACGGAAGTTTAGATATTTTGTCATCGGGGGACACGTGGACGTCTTTACCGACCACAAAGCGATAGTGCGTTGGAGATCACTATGTATTGAGAAGAAACGAGTACATCGAGCCATTGAATAACTAGAAGAGTACGATATATCAATTCATCATAGAGCAGGAATCGAGAATGCGGCAGCCGATGCGCTCAGCAGAATTTCCGCTGTGCTGGTTTCGCCGCTTATGAAAGCCTCTGAAGAACAGGGAAGAGATGCTACATGGGTCGAGTTTGTACCACTGAAGAAGATCACAATAGAAAAGATTATAACGTGCTTAGAAGAGCGATGGCTCAGTCGATTCGGTGCACCACAAGTTAATGTTACCGACCAAGGCGCACAGTTTGAGTCGAAAGAATTTAATCAGTGGTGCAAAGATCTTGACATAAAGCATTCCCGCACAGCCACTTATCACCTGCATACCAATGCGACTACTGAGCGCGCACATAGGACGATGAGAGAGGTACTGCAATGTATATATATATATATATATATAAATTCTAAACTTTCAATATGATAGAATGCGAGCGAAGATAATTTAAACTTATCAAACCGAGTCAAAATGAAATTAGATAAATTTGAGAAATACGACTTATATCGAATAATATTACACGCATTTCACGTGACTCAAATATAAAATTGCACGATATCAACATTGTCTCCGTTATATTTTTTTACATCTCCCAAGACATTTATTTATTTAATTCAATTTATTTGCTTGGCAGGTCATAAAATTTAATTAAATCCAGTTTGTGGATTTGAAATAGACCTATACCTATTTTCTAACCAAATACGCAGCATTGATAAATCAAAATCTAACACAGTTGGCGAAGTGTAATAAGCATTTCTTAAACACAAACAAGAACACATCATTAAACAAAGACTTAAAAACGTTTTCCTGACATAAATGTTGAGTGCACATCTGGTACGCATTTTCGGCCAACATTGTACGGTACTGTTTCTAAATATTTTTAGAATGTAAATTCATACATGGGCACGTGTGATAAATGTATTCTAAATCAAGTTTACGGACTTGTGATACTGAAAGCTGACGGATTTCAATATTTGTCATCACATGTGAAAACACGAATTTAAATTAATAACCGAATGTCTAAAAATAAAAATTAATATTTTGAATAAATTAAGATGCATTTCTTGCTGCTCTGTGTTTACACACAAGTACCGATCGTGATCATAATGACAGCAAACACTTTCATGGCATTTTTTAAGTTTTTCCTTATTAATTTATGCTGTCGAATTTGGCATTTATTGGTTGCGCAAGTTGTTATAAATTTCATGCAATGACATATTACGAATTCTAGACAGACGTAAATATAATATTTAGCCGGCCGGGTTACATAGCAATACTACGGTAAAGCCAAAATAATGACGAGACTGGATTCTTATTTTGCACTATGGTGTGCACAAAGAGTAATTATGTCGAAAGTCCACACAGTAAACAAAGCTTCCTTATATAAATTGGATAGGATTTTTTATTTTACAAATATTAACATGCGTTTTCTTAGAAAAACTGGCGTTTGCACAGTTTTAGTGCAGTTTTGTTCACAGAATTTTCCAATAAGTATTAGGTGTTGCAAACCTAGTAACAAATTAGTTCAGTTGTGACCAGAAGGGTAAACCAAAGACAACGTAAAAGGAAAGTATAATATCGTGCACATTCGTTTCGTACTTACTGGTGACTCCTTAGTAGGAGCCGGTATTATGCCCTTTAACCACTTGTACCGGCTCCTGATGAGTCGCCAGTAAGCACGAAACGAATGTGCATGAGATTATACTTTCCGTTCATGCTGCCTTTGGTTTATCCATCTGGTCACAACTGAACTAATTTGTTACTAGGTTCGCAACACCTAATACATACTTGCATATATATTAGTTCTTCGCAACAAACAGTATTTAACTGTAATATATTGAATTGAATGATGTCATGCTTATCGCGAAATGTGATAACTGATATCGATCAAGGCCAGAGTGTATGGTTTAACTGGAGTAACAGGTGTTCGGAAATTGTTGTAATTCTCAATTTCGGTGAACTATAGCATAAATTGATATCCATCAGGTTGGTATCATGTACCGACTTGGAAACCATAGTGTTAGTATCCGTGTACCATTTCGGTATCAAAAAGTAGGTATCAGTTACTAACACAATAGCCATAGTGTTAGTATCCTTTACAGACTCGGTATATATATATTATATAGTGTGAGTTAGCATTGAAGTCGCATTGTCGTTGACTTTAGATGATGTTAGCTTCACTATTGCAGGTTTACACATTCGTCTAGGAGATTGTACCGTCCTATTATTCCACATTCTTTGACAAAATATATAGTGGTTAAAGGGCGTAATACCGGCTCCTACTGATGAGTCGTCAGTAAGCACGACGCAAATGTGCATGAGATTATACTTTCCGTTCATGCAGTCTTTGGGTTATCCTTCTGGTCACAACTGAACTAATTTGTTACTAGGTTCGCATCACCTAATATATACTTGAATTCATCCAGTAGGCCGGTTAAGTCCTTATTGGGAATTCATCATGTACTAGCCAGTGTTTGCCGCGAACATAGTAGCTCAGTAGTTAGAACACCAGATTCTGAAGCAGACAAGCCTAGGTTCGAGCCCTATCCGTGGCAATTTCTGGCCAGTACACGATGAGTTCCCAATAAGAGCGAAACCGTTCTACTGGATGAATTGCTTTTTCTACATTATACAACTCTTAGTTTATACCAACATATATAACTAATTAATGTGTCTTTAATAATTTGATGTGGTATATTCTCTTGATTCGCTACAATTTATTTAAGTTTTCAAATTTCGTGTATGGTGACCGAATAAATTTAATCATGTTAGCTGGTTTGTGTAAAAAAATATTTCAGCTTAAATTAAACCGTTGCATAATGTATTTCCAAGCGTATGTATTGATGCTTTCTTACCTTGCGTTATAAAATTCGGATAACGATATTAATATTAAAAATTGGGATCAAATGTAATCAATAAACGTGTCACATATTTTGTCTAAACTTGTCCTCTCTGGTCGCCTACCTAACATTTTGACTGATTCATAAGTTGATTGAATGCAAATTGAGATCTTCTATTAACCTAAACTAATTCTTAGAATTTTGATTTTTTTAAAAATGAATTACAGGAACCGAAACCTAATCATTCCGACCAGATACGTTTAGTTGATGCAGTAGAACAAACTCAACGGTGTTTTTTAAACAAATTTATAAAAATACCTTAAAATAAATTATGAAACAAATTTCCAAAGAATATTTATTGAAATCTCAAAGTAATAAACTTCAATGTCACCGACAGTTTACTATGGAATTGACAACAGTTATCGTCTGCGATTGCAAGGAATGTTTATTCTGAAATTTATTTCGTAACCAGCAAAATTCTATTAAAATTAAAAAGATAGACTAAAGATTCGTTTAGCTGCCAAAATGCAAGGCCCTTACTAAAACTAGGGCATTGTACAAAGAAATATTTCATTACGTAAATATATATATATATATATATATATATATATATATATATATATATATATATATATATGCTATGTTTCATAATCATCCTAAACACTAAATAACGATGTACTGGACTAAATGACTTTGACAAGAACATTTATTCTTTTTGCATATTTGTTTTCTTAGTCTTTATAAATACTGCTTATAATTCATAACTAATAGCGTCCGCCTACTTCTTTTAAATGTTTGTTCATTAAATATCCCGCTTTCGTAAGTGCACACATGTTCAGTAAGCTACTAATGTATATATGTATCTGTTGCTTTATGTATTTGTGTGTGTGCTGAATTGCTGTGCTTATCCTTTCTTGATAACTTGGCCTGCTGTAGATCGGTAACTCGGTGTTCGTGCGTTCAGAAAATCAATAGTGTATTCTGGTCTATGCTGTGATATTTATGTGCTAGCGTTGTAATTAGAAAAAAATGCTAAATTTCGCGTATCAACGTAATCAATGAACTGATTAGTGTAATCTGTTAAGACCCAGCCATTTCGGACAAGGACAATTCGATCAATCCCCATTTTAGATGTTTGCAGGAATTTATAGGGCATTCATGTTCATTCAAAAAAAGTTTAATTTTCAATATTGAATTCAATTTCAATTTTCCTGGCCATAAAATTGCAAATATAAAGTAGAGAAAGCAGTTAAATGTAGGACGGTTATGACAGCAAGAAATCATTTGACATAGCGATATTAAGTGGAGGGTAGTGTCCATGAGGAAATGTATCAAGTTCACGTTCTTTGGATTCAATTTTATGCAGCTCCTAAACTACGATAGATAGCCCGATCAGTGCTTGCAATTCGAAATGTTACACCAGATGGGTTTAATTTTATTTTTGGCCATATTAACAATTTTTTTTCTAATCGTCAATACAAAGTTATAATTTGTCCGCCCTGATTTGTCTGTTATTAACAGTTTCATAAAAGAGGAGAAGTTACGTCGATTTAAGCTGTATATATATATATATATATATATATATATATAAATATATATATATATATATATATATATATATATATATATATATATATATATATATATATATATATATGCATTTTTTCCTTTAGATAAACAAAACATTTGTTGTTCGATATTAATTCAAAAATATATTTAACATTTTTCCTTTTCTGCATTCGCTCCATATAATGCACCGGTTTTACTAGAGATATGAACCAAAGAAGAAGTGATATATATGGAGGAAAAAAATTGACAAGATGGAACGAATGTTAACCAAAAATTTATCCTGATGGAAATACAGTCCGCGGCTATTCGTAATACAACTTAATGAGTACCCAAAAATTATTAAACAAGACTAAGGGATGAAATAATTTTTCTTATTTATACACTATGGACCGTATACCGTCTACACAAATGAATACAGGAAACGTTCTTGTACATATACACAATTGATATAACCTACACCCATAATTAGACAACAAGCGAAATAGATATAAGAGCGCGTAAAGTTTTAACGTACAAGACAACACCTTTTTATTAGCCAGGACGGTCATCCCAGATATGATTCAAATCGATTAATTTCAGGAACTTACATTTTATACAAATTTAACTTTGTTCAACATTTACTGGGTGTATTCAATTTGTATATTTCAAATATTTCCCCTGAACTAAGGCCTATAAAGCGTTGAGCAATATGCATCAGAATTTGCCTAAAGATAAATTAATTATGTCAGCATTAGTATGCAGTTTTTCATACCGAAAAGATCGATCATATAATCCTACCACAAAACCATCATTTTACGCAATAAAATCGTGTCATAATGCATCGAAAAAGACAAAACATTCATCTAAGTGGCGCAGTTGCTAGATTTTTAAGAGATATCAGGGATGAGTAAACAGTCGATCGTTTTGAGTCTGAAATGAACACCTTAAAAGTCAGTATATTTAATGGTTATTTTATAATAGAATGAAAATTATATCGCTTAACTTGGCATGCAATTATGATGTGTTTATCTTAATTACTGGGCTCCCTCCGCCCCCACTGTAGATACAGTCACCCAAATTTGACCAGAACTTGTGCCGAACAATCCCAAGGAGAGGTCAAATCAACCGAAATGGACAATATTATAAAATTGGAAAACAAAACTACACATAATTTTGGCTTATATGGCTTCATCGTATAACTCATTCCGACAACATCTTTCAATTAAAGGAATTAGCTTACCGAAATCCATGCCTGTTACAACAACCAAAATAAAGTAATAATTTTAGTTAATTAGAAATATCAATTCAAATTAAATCATGCGCATTATGTTTTAGCATACTAGCTAAATCGTTTAGGAAAAAATAGATTAGTTTCGAAGTAGCTTTCTCCCTACGTAATTATGGCCAGTAATTCAGGAGTTAAGTCATTTTATTTTGGGTGTATAAAACGAACAGTTAACTCATGCAAATGATAAATTATTATGCAGCCACGTTAGTCACTTTTAGTTAGATAAAAAGATCAGTTATGAAAATGCACACACACACACACACACACACACAGATATGACACGCGAATATCTAATGAAAGATCAGTCTGAAGTAAAAATGTTATGGCTAGAGGAGATAACGCGCTTGCTTCATTAGTTTCCTTTGTAAAACTTGTGAGGTATATTGCGACTGATGAAGACTATCGATAAGTTTAGCCTAAATATGTAAAGAAAAGAAAACTACTGCAACGATGAAAGCTGCGTTAGTCAAAACGCAGATCAGGAAATTTAGGAGTTAGTCAATTATATATATATATATATATATATATATATATATATATATATATATATATATATTCATTGTACCCTTCTTGTGTGCAAAAACAAAAAGAAATTTTATCAGATATAAGAAAATTTTCTTTCTCATGGTCTTCTCAAATATCTACTCATGAACATATCTTTATATATAAATTGGAAAGCAAAACAAGATAGAAATATGTGAACAAAGAGAGTGTGAAAAAAAGAAACCAATCAAATTGCGTGCGTCACATCCAGTTCAAGCTCAATGCTTGTACGTGCTTCTTCTGCTTACATAAATCCGGCTGCAATTTGTTTATCCATAAGGCTTCGTATGTGGCTAGCTCCCTTTTGTTTTTGCATTTTGTAATTACTTTGAATGCTACGTCTGGAGAACATACGTGCGATGTTTCGATGATGTGTTGCGCAATAGCAGACGTGTATTCACCATTTGATTTAAAACAGGCGTTTAAGTTGCAATGTTCTCTCATTCGAGTAATTAACCGTCTGGTCGATCGGCCTACGTAAGTTGATCGACAACTTGCGCATGTATATTGGTAAATAATATTTGATATCGACATTAACGGCTGTTTCTCTTTGATTGCTGGTAAAGGCAAGTGTGTTACCCTAAATAACACTCGTAGTTTGACTGCATTAAATGTGCGTGTCAATGCTGCTTCAACTTTCTTTTGTGCCATTCGGGAAACTGCATCCCCCTTAAATGGGATGTTTAGGTAGACTGTTTTCTTTTCTGGCCCATAATACGTCTGTTTCTGGTTAATTCCCTTTTAATAATTGATTCAATTAATTGTCTGGGATAGCCATTAGACATTAAATCGTTAATTGCTTTATTATATTCATTTTCTTTAGAATCTTGACTAACCAACCTGTCAATTCTTGAAAAGCAACCACGAACTGTTGATAATTTATATTGAAATGGCACAAAACTGCTGTAATGCAAATACTGTGCAGACCATGTTGGTTTATGGTAAATTGTTCTGTTTAATTTACCATTAGTTTCTTTCTTTAATAGTACATCTAGGAAAGGCAGACAGTCATCTTTCTCGTGCTCTGACGTGAAGCCGATATTCTTATGTGCTTTGTTGAAACTTTGAAGCAATGTTCGTGATTGCGACCTGTTCTTAAGTACAAGAAATATATCATCCACGTACCGTATATATTGAGCACATTTACTTATGTCACTCTTTAATGATGTATTTTCTAGGTGCCCTAGAAAAATCTCAGCCAACACTGGAGATAAGGGGCTTCCCATTGCGACACCATCAGTCTGTTTGTAGATGCTTCCATTAAAACGAAATCGTACGTCTTTCGTGCATAATGAGATAAGCTTGCGTAGAGTTTGACCAGGCACCGGCGATGGTAATATATCGTGTTCTACCGCTTTGACTATAATATCAATGGTTTCATTAATTGGAACATTTGTAAACAAAACGTAACAACAAAAGATACCATAATCTTGTTTTTAACATTTATATCTTGAATTTTGTTTACAAACTCAAACGAATGGGCAACCGAATGATTACCTAGTAGTTTACGTAATGGTTCAAGTAAACGAACTAGTCATTTAGCTAGTACATGAAACGGAGAATTTACCATTGATAAAATTGGCCTCATAGGACAACCTCTTTTATGTGTTTTTGGTAATCCGTACATTATTGGTGTAGATGATCAAATTGGCTTGAGCTTCTGTGCAGTGGCCTCATCAATAAAAGCGGCATCTGTCAAAATCTTAATTTCATTTATTACTTTACGCTCCACCTTGTCTATTTAATCTGATTTATCGTCTAGACGTGTGAATTTTATATTGTGCTTTAACACGTTTTCCATCTTTTGTACGTAGTCAGATTTGTCCATTATAACTACGCTCTTTCCTTTATCAGCGCGTAGTATTTTTATGTCTGCATTTCTGCTGATATTTCTAAGTGCATTTAGATGCTGCTTTGTCATTTAAGGGGGATGCAGTTTGCCGAACGGCACAAAAGAAAGTTGAAACAGCATTAACACGCACATTTATTGCAGCCAAACTGCGAGTGTTATTTAGGGTAACACACTTGCCTTTACCAGCAATCAAAGAGAAACAGCCGTTAATGTCGATATCAAATATTATTTACCAATATACATGCGCAAGTTGTCGATCAACTTACGTAGGCCGATCGACCAGACGGTTAATTACTCGAATGAGGGAACATTGCAACTTGAACGCCTGTTTTAAATCAAATGGTGAATACACGTCTGCTATTGCGGAACACATCATCGAAACATCGCACGAATGTTCTCCAGACGTGGCATTCAAAGTAATTACTAAATGCAAAAACAAAAGGGAGCTAGCCACATACGAAGCCTTATGGATAAACAAATTGCAGCCGGATTTATGTAAGCAGAAGAAGCACGTACAAGCATTGAGCTTGAACTGGATGTGACGCACGCAATTTGATTGGTTTCTATTTTTCACACTCTCTTTGTTCAAATATTTCTATCTTGTTTTGCTTTCCAATTTATATATTAAGATGTGTTCATGAGTAGATATTTGAGAAGACCATGAGTGAGAAAATTTTCTTGTATCTGATAAAATTTCTTCTTGTTTTTGCCCATAGGAAGCGTACAATGAATTTTATAAAAGCTCGCATTTTAAAAGAATATATATATATATATATATATATATATATATATATATATATATATATATGAACACAAAATCTTTACATGGTGCAGAATGTATAATTAAGCGTTTTATAACAAACAGGTGTCGTCCAACGCTATATTTGGTTTCTGCTTAATGCATGAAGGAGGTAAACTTAAAGAGCATAAAAATGCATGTGTATATTATCTCCATATTCAATGCATGAGACATACTAACGTGTAATTACTCTGCTGATTCAACTCGGCCGTCATTGCTGCCTAACTAGCCTACCTGACAGTCGACGCAATGTACCTGCACTACTGTAATTATGATTAAGTCAAGCAGCATCACTCCTAAACTTAATAAGATAACGGTATTTTAATAACCAATCCTGAATGGTTGATATGAATCGTGCTCAACGTAACGTTGACCAGGACCGAAATATTTACATGCATTGAAAGAATCAACTTCACATTTTATTGCCCAATTTAATGAGCCAAGACACAACATAAGAAATTTCATGTCACAGAAATAAGATTTATTGTCTGATTACCTGTTCTTTATAAAGATCGACAGAAAAAAGCTAAAATAACTGAAAACACCTTTCTTTAGATCAAGTTTGCGAGCTTGAAGTAAACACCAATCCCATTGCATTTAACCAGACGTCGAACAACATAACTAAACTACCGCCAGTCGCAGCGCACTGACGCGTTTCGCCCTTCCATGATTATCATCAGAATACGACGGATAACTGACTAGCGAGGATCAAACCGCATTGCATATATATATGGAAAGCAAATTTTGATTCGCGGCTCTCACCTCTAACAATCTTGCATACATTGTACGTGATTGGAAATGTCGGCTGCACAATTACTATGTAGTCACGAATATTAGCTGTTTGTAGCTTTCGCCAAACACACATATGTACAGACAATACATTTAAACAATAACTGATTGTACGATTGGTGGTAACAATTCTTTTAATCAAGTTTGCGAGCTTGAAGTAAACACCAATCCCAGTGCCTTTAACCAGTCGTGGAACAAAATAACAGAATTGATGCAGTAGTTTATGATCCATATCATTGAAGATTAAGATCGCCCATTACGTGTTTTATTAATAATGTGAAACTATTTCGCATCAAAATCTGTTGTTTATAAATTAATAATTTGAACGAAAAGTGAAGAGCAATCGTATCATCCACTTATTTGCAAACTATAAATTTATATTCCAAACAATCAAAACCCTTTCATTTAACAATAATTGATTGCGCGGGTGTTGGTAACAATTCTTTAAATCAAGTTTGCAACGATAAACACCAATCCAGTGCTTTAACCAGTCATTGGAACAAAAATAACAGAATTGATGCAGTAGTTTATGATCCATATCATTGAAGATTAAGATCGCCCATTACGTGTTTTTATTAATAATGTGAAACTATTTGCATCCAAAAATCTATTTGTTTATAAATTAATAATTTGAACGAAAAGAGTGAAAACAATCGTATCATCACTTATTTGCAAACTATAAATTTATATTCCAAACAATCAAAACCACTTTCATTTAAACAATAATTGATTGCGCGGGTGTTGGTAACAATTCTTTAAATCAAGTTTGCGAGCTTGAAGTAAACACCAATCCCAGTGCCTTTAACCATTCGTGGAACAAAATAACAGAATTGATGCAGTAGTTTATGATCCATATCATTGAAGATTAAGATCGCCCATTACGTGTTTTATTAATAATGTGAAACTATTTCGCATCAAAATCTGTTGTTTATAAATTAATAATTTGAACGAAAAGTGAAGAGCAATCGTATCATCCACTTATTTGCAAACTATAAATTTATATTCCAAACAATCAAAACCCTTTCATTTAACAATAATTGATTGCGCGGGTGTTGGTAACAATTCTTTAAATCAAGTTTGCGAGCTTTAAGTAAACACCAATCCCAATGCATTTAACCAATCGTGGAACAAAATAACAAAACCACCGCCGGTCGCAACGCACTGACGCGTTTCGACCTTCCAAGATCATCATCAGAGTACGACGGCACACTGAATAGCATATATGAAACCACAGTTTACGCCTCGATTAGCTGTATAATTTATAATATTTTCCATGAGTAAAAATTTGCTAAATTTGCTTTCGAAGAAAAATTTATTTGACGTATGATTGATCTTTTGCTTATTTATGTTACGCTGTAATAAATCTCGCGACAGCAACTTTGCCTATTACATATGACATTTAAATTTAGAATAAATCGTTCTAGTCTGTAAATTACATTTGTTCGTTTATACTGTTTAATTTATATCCACGGCAAATGTATAAACATGTATTTATTAATACTTTTTATAGGTGAATTCAACAAATCTAATGAAAGTGTCATAGTGTCTCATTTATGATTGAAGATGGAGGATATTTATATGGTAATTGCTAATTAAAAGGATAAAATAAAATATAGCTAAATAAATTAGTCATAATATAATTACAAACTGCAAACATTGTGTGTCCTCATTGTTGGAAATACTGTACTGTTTCACTCTATACTAACAATTACTTCTGGGTACCCTTTAACGACTACATTCGTTTAGATGAAGAATTGCATTTATCCTTTTATTCGATATTATGTTTTACACCAGAAACATATATATATATATATATATATATATATATATATATATATATATATTGAGAGACTACTAAGGATCACTTTGCAATCTTTCCCATATGTAAATACTAGGTTTCCAATTGATTATGCGGGTGGCAACCAGTTTGACTCGATTTACTTTTATATCTTGTTACGACGTATTTTTCTGTGTGTGTGTGTTTGCATATAGGGGTCTTTCTTGTTGGATTGCAATGATGTCTGACATCTGGTCAATCATATTTTGGTGGATTGCGAGCTAACGAACATAAACAATGCATGTTTTCGCGGATGGTGGTAACAATTCTTTAAATCAAGTTTTCGAGCTTAATGTAAACACCAATCCCAATTTATTTAACCAGTCGACGAACAAATAACAAAACTACCGTCAGTCACACGTCCAGTAGCCTACATTTCAAATTGTTGGCTTTTATTTGTAAAATTGGTTTTTACCCGAGTATCGTCTTTAGTGTCGCCTTGTTCCGCATCACTTATCGATCCAACCTGAAAGACCCTTACGCGTAAACATACACACACAGGCACATACGCCTATATATTAACTAATAAGCCCGAATAGTAAATAGAAGTAAACCAAGTCAGACTAGTTTTCATCCCCATAATCAGTTGAAATCCCAGAATGTGTATAAATGTAGCTATATATATATATATATATATATATATATATATATATATATATATATATATATATGTGTGTATGTTTGCATCTTTTAAAACTGCTCGACCTTGTAAGATTTCAGCCGAGATGAATCTCGATTTGCCGTAAGTTTGCCGTTATTGCTAAGTTACAACATATAAACCTCAGAAAGTGTTCATACATCAAAAGGCTTAAGGAATTTTCATGCTACAATGCATTATTGACTTCGCTGACAAGCATAGAAATTAATAATTTGCCATGTAACCAATTAAGCAACAAGAATGAAAATATATGGGAACTTTTACATTGCCTTTAGCTACAATATCTAACACCAACAACAAGTCAAGCTTAGTTATCATAAACGGAAATGTGGAACATATCTTACGCCTATAGAAAGAAAAACATGTAAGTGTCTGCGCATAAATATTTCCTAATGACATGGAAGTTGACGTAATTATTTATCAGTTATAAACTGTTTGTTGAGGAGAACTAATATATTTGGAATTGTATATCAGGTGTTGCGTACCTTGTAATAAATTAGTAACATGTGTATCAGATGTTCAAATCTAGTTGTAATTCTAAATTTTGTTGATTTTTATCATACATTGAAATCCATTGTGTTGGTACCCTGTACATATTCGGCAACTATTGTGTCGTTATTACGGGCTGACGCGACAATCATAGTGTTTATAAATTTTATACATAGTGAACCGGCTTTGATGGCTCATTGTCTAAGAAATGATATGAAACTAGCTCTACAACAGCAAGTCGACATATACTTATTGGAGATTATATCGTTCTATTTTACATTATTACTCATCCAAATATATAGTGGGTATAAGACATAATACCGGCTCCTACTGAGGAGTCGCCAGCAGGCAAACAACTGGTATGCACACATAACGTTTTAGTTTCCGTCTTTAATGAATTTTGGTTTATCCTTCTGGTCATATTTGAACTAATTTGTTCCTATAGGCGCAACACCTAATACACAATAGTAGACTTAAATGTCTTATATAGGTGCGGGTCGTCAAAGAAGATATGAGAGTTAAGTGGATGCATGATGCGTTGGTCTGCAAGAAATGTTCATTAAAATCTGCCCTTAATGGGCAGATTTATGGCTACCTAAAGTAAAACAACAAATCTGTGTATTTTTAAATTACAACTTGTTTACTATTTCGTTATTGCGCACTTCAAATAATTTAACCAGTCGCTGAATGAAACAACATCTTATTTTGCAAAAGGAAAAATCAATTATTAATTAATTTAACAAATTAGTGTGTATTTGCGCAAAATGAATAGCAGCTGGCCTTAATTAATTTATGGTAGATCAATAATGTGAAAATTTTTATAAATACATAATGCAATGCGTATTGTATATGATTGGGAATATAGATTTTCATTATGGACATATATATTTTATAAGCATGCTTTTACTAAATTGTATCTGAGTATAAAAATGCTTATACTTTATAACAAAACTAAATTTGTAAATTTCATATATTCATAGTACACTTTCCATTAGAAAAAAAGAAATTTCTTCAAATACAAGAAACTTTTCTTTCTAATTTTCTTCTCAAGTATTTATAAATGGCCATATCTTTATATATAAATTAAAAAGCAAAACAAAATAGAAAAATGAAAACATGGAGATAGTGTGAAATAAGGAAAACCAATCTATTGCGTGCGTCACATTCAGTTCAAACTCAATGTCACATTACGCAAGCGTACCCTATCCTGGAGGAAAAACGTTCGGTTTCGTTTACATGTAAACATCTATAAACAGTTTGATATTGTGTCAATGGGGAACCTCATATCTCCAGTGTTGGCTGAGATTTATCTTGGGCATCTAGAGAACACATCATCAAAAAGTGACATAAGTAAATGTGCTTAATATATACAGTACGTGGATGATATATTTTTGTCCTTAAGTACAGGTCGCAATCACGAACACTGCTTCGAAGTTTCATAACAGTGCAGAAGAATATAGGTTTCACGTCACTGCACGAGAAAAATGATTTTTTGCCTCTCTTAGATGTACTTTTAAAGAAGAGAATAATGGTAAATTAAATATTATGATTTCACATAAACCAACCTGGTCTGCACTGTTGTATCATTACAGGAGATGTGTGACTTTTGAATATAAATTACCAACACAATTTGAGGTTGTAAGAATTGGCATATTAGTTCGTCCAGATTAAAAATAAAGCAGAATATATATAATAAAGCAATTAACGATCTTTAAACTATCAAGATCAGCTGTATTTTCTTTTGCATTTATATATATATATATATATATATATATATATATATCTATAAATATATATATATATATATATATATATATATATATAAATAATATAAATATTAATAGAAACATACAATTGTTTATAAACTAAAGAATGGCTGTAAGATTTGTTTATATATATTTACTCAATAAAATAAGAATTGGTTAAGACAACATATAAAATTCGTCTTAATTGGCACTTATCATTGTCAACTAGTCTTTTCGTGATAGAGACGTGAATAATAGATATGAAACCCATTCTCTACAATAAAGTAGCCACAATTTACATAATATTTACGAATTAAAAACTCCTGGTGTTGTTTTCTTTCTCTAAATTCCCGCAGATATCGCGTTTGGAATTACTACATAATTAGCTATCCACTATTTTTCATTGTGAAATAAAAACTACGCCATCTGTGATATTTGTGAAAAAGTGGCACCGTAATCCCTTCACAGAATGATCATAGCTTGTTTGTCTTATTTGCAATTTTTTTCGGAAACGCTGTTACATTCTACATGTTTCAAACATATAAGAACCTATTGGACACTATAAAAAATTATCCGCTGCATAACAAAAAGTTTTATCCCACCAAACATACGGGCCAGGTTGCTTTTGGCTTATAGTTTTGCAGCAGTTTATACGAGATAAAGATCGTTTGTATTACTTCAGGATGAAAATAAGTTCTAAAGTTTAATATTCGATAGATAGTTTGAGGCTCTCTGAAGAATTCAGTCTGAAGCGTTTAAAGATAATTCGAATATGCTATCGGCTTAAGTTATATGTGACCAATCTGTAGCATAGATTTTCCCAAGAACTGATTGAACGGAAAAGAGAAGACACCATTTATTGGCATTTTCTCAGTATTCTGACGAACAGATGATAAATCATATTAAGCGGTCATTGATTGTGTGGGCAGCGGTAAAAATTCTTCACATAATTCATTCGAGGTGAAGTAAACATCAATTCCATTACATTTAACCAGACGTCGAAACGTAGCAAAACTACCGTCAGTCGCGCGTACTGACAAATTTCGACTTGCCATGATCAGAATCCGAGTTAGACGGCAAACTGACTAGTGATGATCGAATCTCAATGCATATATAGATGGAAAGCAAAATTATATATGCGGCTCTCACTACTAGTAGTCTCGCGTAGATTTTACTTTAATCGAAATGTCGGCTGAACTTTTTCTACGCCGCCATGAGCACTAATTTTTTGCGGCTTCTGAAATACTTCATTACTTCTTACTCACTAGAGTTTTGCTGTTGTTCGAAGACTGATTAAATAAAATGGAATTTGTGCTTACTTCAGACTTG
>JAQBSW010006077.1:0-51664 GCA_029291075.1 Eudiplozoon nipponicum
CTCTTTGATTGCTGGTAAAGGCAAGTGTGTTACCCTAAATAACACTCGTAGTTTGGCTGCATTAAATGTGCGTGTCAATGCTGCTTCAACTTTCTTTTTTGCCATTCAGGCTAAGATTTTTCTAGGGCACCTAGAAAATACATCATTAAAGAGTGACATAAGTAAATGTGCTCAATATATACGGTACGTGGATGATATATTTCTTGTACTTAAGAACAGGTCGCAATCACGAACATTGCTTCAAACTTTCAACAAAGCACATAAGAATATCGGTTTCACGTCAGAGCACGAGAAAGATGACTGTCTGCCTTTCCTAGATGTACTATTAAAGAAAGAAACTAATGGTAAATTAAACAGAACAATTTACCATAAACCAACATGGTCTGCACAGTATTTGCATTACAGCAGTTTTGTGCCATTTCAATATAAATTATCAACAGTTCGTGGTTGCTTTTCAAGAATTGACAGGTTGGTTAGTCAAGATTCTAAAGAAAATGAATATAATAAAGCAATTAACGATTTAATGTCTAATGGCTATCCCAGACAATTAATTGAATCAATTATTAAAAGGGGAGTTAACCAGAAACAGACGTATTATGGGCCAGAAAAGAAAACAGTCTACCTAAACATCCCATTTAAGGGGGATGCAGTTTCCCGAATGGCACAAAAGAAAGTTGAAGCAGCATTGACACGCACATTTAATGCAGCCAAACTACGAGTGTTAGTTAGGGTAACACACTTGCCTTTACCAGCAATCAAAGAGAAACAGCCGTTAATGTCGATATCAAATATTATTTATCAATATACATGCGCAAGTTGTCGATCAACTTACGTAGGCCGATCGACCAGACGGTTAATTACTCGAATGAGGGAACATTGCAACTTGAACGCCTGTTTTAAATCAAATGGTGAATACACGTCTGCTATTGCGCAACACATCATCGAAACATCGCACGTATGTTCTCCAGACGTAGCATTCAAAGTAATTACTAAATGCAAAAACAAAAGAGAGCTATACACGAACAGTTACAAAGATCCGATTTGTCACTATTTCCAATTTTGTTTTGTCTTTGATCGGGTTGACTCATTTTTACTTCAATTGGAAATGCGGTTCTATCACATCTTTGTTTACTGGCGACGTTTCGGTGCCTACTTTCCAGCACCATCATCAGGCAACACAACACTGATCACAATAGCAGATTTAAGCAAATGTGGTAACCTCGTTCCAAAACCATTCTATTTATATATATTTGACTCAACACTATTTTAATCATAGAATTTGTCTCAGTAACTAAACTCAATATATAACTTTTTATAATTAGCAGACCAATCATTACCTCACCTATACCTCATCTCATCTCGTATGCAGAATATTTTAGGGGAGAGAGACAGTATCGAACCTTTTGTTATTTGTTATAACTGTATTGCTACTATGTCACGGTAATCAAAATTTAAAAATGCTAAAACTAAAACCTTGACTATCATATACTGTATTTTATTTAAAGCCGGGAACTCTAATGTATACAATGGTGTGTGAGGTATTGCGCACATAGCAACAAATTAGTTCAAATATGGAGCAGCAAGTAACGTAGATGGATGGAGAGTGAATGTTATATCGACGCTTAGGTGAACGATTAAAGAGAGAAAGATAGAGATAGCCTGGACAACTAACGTTTTTCAAAAAACTAATCGTAAGCACAATGCGAAGTTAATCAACTATTGGAAATAATTGCATAAGAATATTTGCTGATATGACTAAAATACTTCATTACATATATATCTAAATATAATATCGTAAAACCTTTATATATATATATATATATATATATATATATATATATATATATATATATAAATAGAGAGAGAGAAAAAGGACCACTGATAATTATTAAATATGAATAATTTCTATTCTTATTATATATTTATTTATTACGTTAGTCACACCTTATATCAATATATAAAATACATGTCAATATGTATAAAAACATATATATGAATATAAGCAACAGTATGAGACCAACATCCCTAATCCTATATATATATATATATATATATATATATATATATATATATATATATATACGTTTGCCTATTTCAAATTATTATTTTATTCTTTTCTTACTGTTTTTTTATTTACCAATTAATCAAATTGTATATTTATTTATTCACACCTTATATAAATATATAAAATACATATAAATATGTATAAAAACATATATATATAAATATAAGCAACAGTGTGAGTCATAATATATATATATATATATATATATATATATATATATATTATGTGTATAGAATAAACCTATCAATCTACCCATAGGCCTATCTATATATCCGTCTATCTATCACATTTTGGTTTCCTCTTAAAAGGATACATGGTAGCTATTAACCATGAATATCTTCTCTATGACTAACGTATTATACATTTATTAAGATATTCCTACCTTACATAAATATAGAAAATATAAGCGACAATGTAAGTCAAATGTGTCTTATCTAATGTCCTATCTACTAACCCTTGCTAAATCAGTATACCGTCTTCTGGAACATTTTTATTGAGAAAAATAAGTATATAGGAAATTTATATTGGTACAGATCATTCGCAATCAGTTTTCTATAAGCGAGGTTTTTTACTTAGGTTCCCACTTAATTCATGTTCCGCAGCCTCACGTTTTCTGACCATAGAAAATGCTTCATTAAATATTGGGCCCAATGATTTTTCTACCGATGTTACATTCATTACACCTTTTCCTGATTTTATTTCAATTGACTCTCTAATTAGTCTAGTTAATCTGTTGCGGTTGCATAACGCGATGCGTTTACATCCTTCCCAGTCTATTTCATGACCCGTTTCCTTCGAATGCCTAGCTAGGTCTGATCTTTGAATGTGTCCATATTTGCAGGCTGTCTTATGTTCACCTCTACGAACCTTTATAGGTCGCATGGTTTCGCCTATATACCTGAGATTACATTCTTTGCAAGGTATCGCATATACTCCTGATGTCTCGAGGGGTTCTACTCTTTCTTTTTGGTTAGGTAGTTTATTGCCTATAGTAAGCGATTGTCTTAAAACTGTTTTAATATTGTATTTAGCTGCTATTATTCTAATTTTCCTGCTCAATTTATAATCAGGTAATACCATAATTTTGTGCTTATCCGGTTCCGTTTCCTTCTTTACTTTGTTTATTATATTATTGTTAAATCTCTGTAACATCTCATCTATTAATCTATCTATTATACTTGACGGATAGCTATTTAGTTTGAATATTTCTTTTAATCTCCTCATTTCCTTATCTCTATTTTCTATATCCACTATTCTAAGACTTCTTAATATCATGGATTGAAGAATGCCTATTTTCATTCCATATGGGTGATTTGATAAGAAATTAAGAAGTAGTCCTGAATAAGTCTCTTTTCTAAAAATATCTCTTTCCAATCTGGAACCATTCCGTTTTAGTTTCACATCCAAAAAGGGTAATTCAACATTATTCTCTTTTTCCAATGTAAACTTTAATTCACCTAATTGGTTGGCTAATTCGAGGAATTTATTTAACTCATTATCCCCATGATTCCAAATTATAAACATATCATCCAGGAATCTTACATACAAGTTTGGCTTAAGAGGAGATTTTAACAACAGATTTTTTTTTCAAAATAGTGCATAAAAATATTAGCAACCGGGACTGATAGTGGTTGTCCCATAGGGACACCTTTAACTTGTTTATAAAATTCATTTCTGAACTTAAAGTAGGTAGAGGACATACAAATATTTAAAATTTCCATAATACTACTTAACATCATTTTACTACCTTCTATTATCTCTGGGAACTCTGTTAAACAACGCTTCACACTTTCTAATGCTGCTTGTACCGGGACATTAGTATACATCGATACAACGTCCAGGCTAGCCATTCTATCATTATCATTCAAGTTATATCTACTAATAATGTCAATAAAATGATATGTATTTTTTAAAGTATAATCTAAGAAATAAGTATATTTTCTAATTCTGTTGCATAGAAATTTCGACAATCTATACGTTGGTGAGTTTTGTACATTAACGATTAATCTAAGTGAATTCCCCTGTTTATGAATCTTTACTAGACCATAAACTCTCGGAGGGACTGTGTCACGTTGTATTAATGAATTCCCAAGTCCTGGTTCTAATTCCTTCGACTCAATCATTCTATTAATTATAGTCTTAACTTGTCCTTGTAACTTATCAGATGGATCTTTATTTATTTTATTATAGACCTCTAAATTATTTAATTGTTCATACACTTTCAATTCATAATCTGACCGGTTCATAAGTACCGTTGCACCACCTTTATCTGCCTTGAGGCATATTACTTTATTGGATAATAATTCTGCTCTTAAGCGTTTTAGATCATAACTCTGCTTGCATCTCACCTCTTTGTGCTCTAACACCGCTTTGGACACATCCAATTATAAAAAGTTATATATTGAGTTTAGTTACTGAGACAAATTCTATGATTAAAATAGTGTTGAGTCAAATATATATATAAATAGAATGGTTTTGGAACGAGGTTACCACATTTGCTTAAATCTGCTATTGTGATCAGTGTTGTGTTGCCTGATGATGGTGCTGGAAAGTAGGCACCGAAACGTCGCCAGTAAACAAAGATGTGATAGAACCGCATTTCCAATTGAAGTAAAAATGAGTCAACCCGATCAAAGACAAAACAAAATTGGAAATAGTGACAAATCGGATCTTTGTGTAACTGCCCGTGTACAGCTATTACCCGCGTACGCAAAACGCGGCATTGATAATTTTAATTAAAAAGCTGCGCGATTTGCTCATTGAGCTTTTATTAGTCAATATACCGATTATAATTGATTTGTAAACAAAAAACTTTCGTACATTTTCCGGTGAACCGCTGGCTTCTGTCCTAGTAGTATATGTGAACTCTCCTCCGCCATCAATAGATTTACACTTTTCCAGAGTCAGCAGGCCTTTTTTCGATACTTTGCCATGGTCTGTGATTGGATCCTTGAAAACGTTACGCTGTTAACACAGAATGAAATAAAAATCAACAGTTTTGCACAGAGGAGGTTATTTCCACTCGTTCATGAATACTTGAAGTTCATTAAATGAAGAACCACTGTTTAATAATTTATTTAAAAACTAAAAACAAAAAAACAACCGTCAGTTCTACGTAACGGCCTTTGGAAATGCTTCGATCGACATCAAAATACGAGGTAAATCTGTCAAATGACGATAACACCAAGTGATGAGCGTAGCTGAAAAGAATATTTACAGCCGAAATTCCAGTTAAATGCGATTAATCCACGATAAAAAGGAGTAAAAGTGGCATCTTATCTTTGCAAAACAGTAGAAATTGGCGTTTTATTCCAATATTAAGTATTCCTCAGAAATATCTTTCAAGCTACATTTCCTAAGTCCATCTGCTTATTGCTCTGTATCCTCAACATTTTCAAACCTGGCCATAATATTAAAATAAGATTTGTTGCAATATATATATATATATATATATATATATTCTTTTGAAATGCGAGCTTTAATAAAATTTATTGTACCCTTTTTATGTGCACATAAAAGGGTACCTATATATATATATATATATATATATATATATATATAATAACAATAATTGTGCTCACCGATACACTGAATACCGCATATGATAGAACGAAGTTTTTGAGACCTTGAAAACAAATAATAAATAAATGCAACGTATGTGGGATAACTCTCAACTTTTCAAAATGTTGTAGACACTGCGGTTTGATCCCATCATGTGAGTTTTCGTCTCGCTGTACTGACAACTAATGACTGTCGGAGTAAATCGTTACGAGTAACTGACATTAGGTTTACTAGTTTTTGCGCACCTAGTAACAAATTAGTTTAATTGTGACCAGAAGGATAAACCAAAGACACCATGAACGGAAAGTATAATTTCATGCACACTCGTTACGTGCTTATTGGCAACTCATCAATAGGAGCCGGTATTACGCCATTCAACCACTATATTTTGAGTGAAGAATGTGGGATAATAGGACGGTCCCACATTTATCACCCAAATATATAGTGGTTAAAGGGCGTAATACCAGCTCCTGCTGATGAGTCGCCAGTAAGCTAGAAACGAATGTATATGAAGTTATACTTTCCGTTCATGCTGTCTTTGGTTTATCCTTCTGGTTACAACTGAACTAATTTGTTACTAGGTTCGCAAACTAATACACTCTTGCATATATATATATATATATATATATATATATATATATATATATATATTAGTTCTTTGCACCAAACAGTATTTAACTGTTATATATTGAATTGCATGATGTCATGCTTACCGCGAAATGTGATAGCTGATATCGATTAAGGCCAGAGTATATGGTTTTACTGAAGTAACAAGTGTTCAGAAATAGTTGTATTTCTCAATTTCAGTGAACTATATCATAAATTGATATCCATCATGTTGGTATCATGTACCGACTCGGAAACCAAAGTGTTAGTACCATTGTACATTTTCGGTACTATAATGTTGGTATCGGTTACTGACACAATAGCCATAGTGTTAGTGAGTTAGCGTTGAAGTCGCATTGTCGAGACTATACGATGTTAGCTACTCTACTGCAGATTTACACATTCGTCTAGAAGATTGTACCGTCCTATTATTCCACATTCTTCGACCAAATATATAGTGGTTAAAGGGCGTAATACCGGCTCCTACTGATGAGTCGCCAGTAAGCACGAAACGAATGTGCATGAGATTACACTTTCCTCATGCTGCCTTTGGTTTATGATTCTGGTCTGAAAGCTGAACTATATATATATATATATATATATATATATATATATATATATATATATATATATATATAAATATATATATATTAGTTCTCAGCAACAAACAGTACTTAACTGTTAAATATTAGGTTTACTACACTGTGTGGCTGGATAAACGTGAAAACACTGTGCATATCAAGTTTAAAAATGACAAGAAAAACATACTTCAGTTGCTTTATTAATCTCAAGCAGTTACACGCTGAAAAGCGACTCACTTGTACACCGTCAACAACCACCGAACTGCATTTGTAGGCGCATTTCAATGTGTCACGATTCAAGCACTGCAGCAGCTCTCCACCACTGCCAAATATGAGGTTGTCAGTCGACCAGCCGGCTTCTGCCACTGCAGACAAAATCTCAGCTGAAAAAATGGAATAAGCATGATAGGAAAAGATCACGAAATAAGCGCATGCATGGCTGCTCGGTTTCACGAGAGCGGTATACTTCAGAGAAAGCTCTGAAAATAACAGTATTAAGAGAGAAAAAAACGGCAAACACAAAATATCACGAAATTGCGGATGCACCTTATCATACTGACATACATAAAAACCAGCGCCGTCGTACAAGAATTGTGCAGCTGTACTGCCGTACAACAACGAAAATCGTCTTTACAAGCAAGGCTAGATAATTAAAAGGGGGCGGATCTAGTGCAGAAGAAAAGATTGCCCGAGTAGAAATCTGCAATGAGACGGACACAGCACAATTCGATTCCACACCGCGCAAGGTTTCCAATTAAGAAATTTGATAAATGCGTGTGTTCAATACAGGATGTAGTAAACTTACCTTTCTGCGCTTCACCTGATCCCCTTTACTCTTTCTCAATTATGACGTGGAGCATACACATTAATGAATCCTTGTCAAGCACCAATGCTGATGGTAAAATTGGGCAATAATTAATTGCACATCCTATTACGTTTGCAAATTTAACAAGCATACGATTTAAACTAGCCAATGGTACACGGCGATCCACAGCGTTAAGAATACACCTGAAGCCAGGATAGATGACTGTGATGGGACGACGATGTAACTATTCGTGTTCAAGGTAAAAAAGAAATATCATAACTACCTATTGCAAATTGGAATCCGGCCTATTGCTCTTTAAGCAATGAAGATTGTAGTAAATTAAGACGCGCTAGGTAATCGGCAAGACAAACGTATACACATGGAGCCAAATTTATACCATGAATGTACATTTTTTTAATGCAGAAGCCTAATATTTTCACAAGTTGGTATTAAGCATTGTGTACAGGGCAATAGAGTAGCTAAAAGAGGACCATAAATATATTCCAAAGGCAGCATGAGTGTAAGACATAAACACGTGTACACTCGTTTCATGCTGACTGGCGATTTATCAGTTGGAGCCGGTATTATGTCGTATACTCACTATATATTTTATCAAAAAATGTGGGACAGATGGACGGTATTTAAGCAGTAATGAGGCTAACTTTATATAAAGCCTTCAACGATGTTACTTCAAAGCCAACTCACTATATAAAATATATACCGAGCCTGTAAATTTAATCAACACAATTGAATTTTGGACAGGCTAAATGTTACGAAAATTGAGAATTATAACCTATGAACAATTGTCACTTCAGTAACTCCAGCCTGGCCTCGATCAACACCAGCTATTACATTTTTAATTAATCATTATATAATTCAATTAAATATATAACAGTTAGATATTGTTTGTGGCGGAGAACTAATGTATATGAAATTGGTGTTGCACACGTAGTAACAAATTAGTTCAATTATAACCAGAAGGATAAACCAAAGACAGCATGAACGAGAAGTATAATCTGGTGCACACTCGTTTCTTGCTTTCTGGCGACTCATCAGTAGGAGCCGGTACTACGCCCTTTAACAACTATATATTTGGGTGAGGAACTTGGGAAGATAGGATGGTACAATCTTCTATACGAATGTGTAAACCTGCGAATATGCTTTTAAGCAGGAATGAAGTTAATTTCAAATAATGCCTTCAACAATATTACTTCAAAGCCAACTCACTATATATAATATATACCGAGCCTGTAAAGGGTACCAACACAATGGATTCATGGACAGGCTTAATTTCACCAAAATTGAGAATTACTATCTATGAACAAGTGTCAATTCAGCAGATCCAGCCTGGTCTCGATCGACATTAGCTATCACATTTGGCTTTATCAATACACTATTCAATTATATATATATATATAAACAGTTACATATTGATTGTTGCTATAAATATTTAAATGTGTATTAGGTATTGCGTACCCTGTGAAAAATTAGTTCAAATAGGACCAGAAAGATAAGTCAAATTCAGCAGAAGCATGAGATAACATCCTTCGTTCATGCCTACCTTTCCAGTCCTTTCTGAACTAATTTGTTACTGGGCACGCACTACCCGATAAAGGGTTCTCGTAGGATTGCGATGCAAATGATGACCATCTCGTCTGAAGCAGCCGGTACAACTTCATATCCTGTATTCTACAAAACGGATTAGTATAGAAGGTCACAATCGCTATTAAACAAGGCGGTAACAAATTGTCTGGAAGGCGAGCTTTATGCCGTTTAGGACTCAAGATTTCATTCCGTATCTTTAAATTTGACGGTGGTTTCAGATCAGTATTTCATATTTTGTAAACTGGCGAAAATTCGGTGATCGCGACTGAGGAAAGCAACTGTTACTCCTCCTTTTATTCATTCAGTGTAAATAAGGAGACGAATTTTATCACATAATACGGCTACAAAAAATACTTACGAGAATCAATTTACAAATCAGATATATGCCTGTCCTAACTTGTAATCAAGTAAGCATTGTAAAAAGTTTCTTTAAATCGAGATTGCATACTTGAGATATACACGAACACAATTTTGAATCAAGCAGTCGTACAACAGGTAAGTTACCGTAAGTCGCACATTCAGAACTTCCATAATCATCGTCGGAGAACGATAAAAGGCAAGCAATTTAGATATGTGGCTTTGAACATTAATATTACTGCACGGAATGTAATCGACAGGAAATTTCGGTTGCACAATTTCTATGCACTCACAAATATAAATATTTTATAGCTAAGGTCCTTCGTAAGTTATACAATTGCATAATCATTAATTGTGTAGGTGTTGATAACAACTTTTTGAATTCCTTCGGCATCCGCACGTCTTGGCTGTCAGTATGACTGATAAAAACCGGCCGGTCATTTGGCCAAACATTTTTATGACTACGGGTCAATATCACTAACATAGACAGGCGCACAACACTATACAATATACCAACGTTAAAAAACTGAAGGGTGACAGTTGAAAAAATAGGTTTCATATAGAAATAAAGACAAATGAATCTGATTAATTACTAATACTAACTTGCATCTACAAACCGCGTGTAAAACATACTCCGCTTGCACGTAAAAAAACTACGGTAATGGTTGAATGCTTGATAGCTATCTGGAGTCCATTACAGCCAGAAATGTTGACTTTCATGTTAAGTGGTAGGTGAATAACATTCTACGATGTTGTGCGATTACGAAACTTTTAAGCTCTGTGCTCGAATAAAAACTATTGTTTCAATCATTAAATTTCACAAGCAAAAAGCTTAGCATTTTATTTCTAACCAAGCTCATATTTAGCATTATGCATTAAAATATTTTGACAAAAATACAAAACAAATCGTCCAACATTTATTTTCCATTGTAAGGAATTATCGATTACATAAACTATGATCTTGACCACACGCTCATTTTGCCCTATACCAGCCTAAACCATTCAGGCAGAATTCATAGGTTGCACGGGCGGTGATAACAATTACTATAATCAAGGTTGCGATCTTGAGGCATATTCTGGCCAGTACGTGATGAGTTCCCAGTAAGGACGAAAATCGGTCAACTGGATGAATTGCCTTTACTACGCTATACAATTCTTAGTTTATACTGACATATGTAAGTAATTAATGGGTCAGGTGCTTATATCAAGATCTCAACCTTGATTACAGTAATTTTTATCACCGCCCGCGCAACCAATGTTCATTTTATTATGCAAATGTTAATTTCAATACCACTTCCCCATGCAATGTGATGTCTGCTAAATAATGACAGATTGTGGACGGTTAGTTTGTGTCTAAATGGATGCCATATGAGCTCCACCAAAAAGAAAAAAGACTAACCGAGTTTCATTAGTTAGTATATAACTGAAAACGTGTGTAGTATGTGCCAGGGTGACTCAGTGGTTAGAGCACTAGATTCCGAAGCAGACGTGCCCGAGTTCGAGCCCTGATCGCGTAAAATTCTGGCTAGTACGTGATTAGTTCCCAATAAGGACGAAACCGGTCTACTGGATGAATTGACTTTTCTACACTATGCAATTCTCAGTTTATCTTGAAAAATGTAAGTAATTAATGGGTCAGGTGTTTATATCAAGAAGGAAAATTCGATTATAGTAATTATCACTGCCTACGCAACCAATATTTGTTTATCTCCTCCTCAGTTCCAGCCATTAAACGGACTAGCAGAATAGCCTCGCCAATAGATTGTTTAATTAACCCTTCAGATATGCCTGAACAAAAGTAACCGGCGTTCATAACTAGGTTCATTCGTGATACTACATCAAATCGCGGCTGTTTATAACTGTCTGGATTTTAAACTACGCTTTTACATATCAGTTGGAAAACAATTAATACAAACGTAGCCAAAATAGACTCTTAAAACCGACCAGGCGCAGGATCTATAGTTATTGATCTCTCACATCTCAGCGGCCTAAACGAGGACACTTGACAGAGGCAAATGCGGCTAGACTAACACGTCTGACGAGCCGATTCAACAATGCCACTTGCATTCCTAGGTAAACGCATTCTTTTACTACTGTTTATAGGGCATTGTATAACACCGTGTCAGTCGCTATCATATTGACATGCAATGTGTGTATGTGTGGGGGAGAGATAACTAACAGTACAAATGACATCAGACAGTTGAAGCTCATAACAACAACGAATGAATCAACAATATATGTGAACAAAGCATGAGCAATGACGCATCCATGCCTAACACGAGAGCCAATCGCGAAAGATTCAGAAATTGAGAATAAAAGCCGACGTGTCTTCCTAAAAGGCATCAATAAATCGCAAACTGTTGGCCAGGGTAACACCATTTAGTTTAACTATCTATAATACCTCGTGCGGCATAGAAGTTAAAACGACTGGGTATTCAATAAACGGAACCAGGTTTGGCCACTGGTACAGGTGTTGCAACTCAAGAGCACAACAAATTGCATTACTGCGTTCCACGAATCGCATTAATGATTAAAAAATCTCCCTGTGTTAACCTGTTCTAGAATGTTTTGCGAATGCTTAACAAGTTGCACATCAAAGACAAGAATCTCGAATACAACTTTCATAGAAAAGCCTCTTTATATAAGTCGGATCCGAGCTTGCAACGCTTTTAGGCTTTTGCGGTTTGGCGCCACTTTCAACTTACTATCAACATGTAGCTAACAATGATACTTATCCAGTGAATGGTTGGCAAGGTGCGATATCTTCCATGTTCTGCAGATGCATCACGTTGAAGATGATTGCTATTAACCGTGATAGCCAAAAAAATTTTACACAAGAAAATTCGATGCTCGCTCTAACGTTTCAGTTATAGATTTCCTAATTCTGTTAAATACATCGGTCGTAGTTACAGATTACCAAGCTGAAGGTTCAGCGTCCCCGAAGACATCCTGTTCACTTATATACATTTTCGGTGCACGGCTATCCTGTCTGTACGCGTGCAATTGCAGGAGGCGGATTTTTTTCAGATCCTAGCTGATAATAGACTCTGTCCAGATCCATTAATTTGAAAAGTAGAGCACCTGTTATACATTCTCGCCCTGGGCAGAAGGTAACCATCGTTCACTTACCGGAATGTGGTCTACCTGAGTACAATGACATGCCATCATCCCATTTGTAATGTTTATGTAGTTACGTCTTGCGACAAGATGACGCCAGTCGTGTTAAAAAAAAAGAATTTACCACGACCCGATTAAAGCTTGTCGCCGCGTAAACAACTATTATTAGCTAGGTTCCATCATCCTACAACTCCACTTCCCGCGCACTCTTAGCCTAGTTTGGCGTCAAAATTACGGGCAATTCGAAGTATATAAGAATGCCGCTCAGGGAAGTAGGCAAAAATGGTATATTTTTTAAAAGAGTTAATGCGTACACATTTGGATCTCGCAAAACCGGGTTGTCAACGCAGAATCTAGCATCAAACGAACGAATTTATAGCTCTCCAGTGAAACTAGGATTTTTCTGCAATACTAGATAAGAGGAAAGCAACAACATATCTGACCGGATCAGCCTCGTATTGGGTTAGGAAAATATTCAACTTTTAACGTATGCTAGGCTAGAATGAGACATATAGTGAAGTGTTCGGAGCAATTCATATCTCCTGGAGGCCAGCAATGTGATTCTACGCTTGTGCAGTTCGCCAATCATTAAAAATTGAGTTACACGCTAGGCCAGATAGCTATCATTCGAGGAGCTGATGGATAAAATATAATTTGGCCGAAGCAACTTACGAGAACCTACAAAGACAGCTGTAGGACAACCGAACGTATATTCGCGTGTGTTGCTCCAATACGGAGTAATTAAAATCCTACAACATATCATTGAAGCTTGTGCATGTGCACACGGTATTTTTCAACGTTTTACGGCAGAATAGAGTGACCCACCTCAGAATAAAGGTTTGGGCAAGTCAACATCAGCAATACAGCTTCCTTGCGGATTTCACTGTATCATGTCATAAACAGACCAAACCTCGCAGCTAAATATGCCTTGCCTTGCCCGAATGCTAACTTGGCCATAATGGTGTTGTGGACAGGTTTAGTTTCCTCATTTCTGTGAATTATCCTAATAAATTTACTCATAGTAAATAGGTATTCCTTCTCTCTCTCTCTCATAAATGTCAATAATAATTTGTCTGATATATTATTTCTGTTTTCATTTATATATATATATATATATATATATATATATATATATATATATATGATGTTTAATACTTTTGATTTACGTTAGTTTTTTACTCTATAATGTATACATGAGCCTCTCTTCACTGGCTACTTGGTAATGTCTCTACAAAACAAGATTAATTTACAGTAATTGCTCCTTCTACTTGTCTTAAGACGTTAAAAATATAACAAGTTATCCAAAGGTTGTTTCTGTTAATAATATCCATTTAACTTCAGAATAAAGATTAAGTTTAACTAACAAATAACGCTGAGACAGGCTATTTCACCATATTCTGTTACTGTGTGGGCTAGAAAAGAAGGTTGACAAATATTATTTGTTTAAGTCGATTGCCTACTTGACATTTTTCATATTTATCAAGAAAAATGCTTTCAAGAGAGTACTTTTAGTACATATGCATTCTTTTATTTATAACTGTCAGAACGATAAGGCACTCCATTTGTGCTAATGCTTATTAAATTACGAAAAATAATCAAATGGACAAATTATTCGAAATTTGAGATCAGGTGACTAATACGCTCTTCATTGGTAAATAAAAAGTAATTTGGTCAAAATAGTGAATACGGTTAGCCACGTGCATAATAGGAAGTCAAAATAACTAAATTGGTTTGAAAAGAGATTTTGAAAGTTTATCGAAAACAATAAAAACAACAAACTAAAATTAGACTTCGACTTGACAGAGTTGACCAGGTCAGTAATTAACAGTTTCTCTTTGTATTGTTGCCATTCCGTTCAGTTGTAAAATATGCAACATGACAATCTCGAGAAAATTAATATAATCACGTAGTTCTTACGCGCAAAAAAAGATGACAAAAGTCGACTATAGGTTACACGCACTGACGATTATCAACGGTAATATGGCTGTGTTTTACTTCGACTAATCAATGATAGCAAAATGACGATAAGCCAACAAACAACAATTTGAACAAATATACAGAAAAAAATAAGCATACACTGGCAACGGCTAATCAGGTGAGCTTGCTACACCATCGAAACATATCGGTCAATTCAATATAAAATAACAGTTAAAAGTTAAATAGTTTTGCGAAATTGGATTAATCGAAATTACCAGATAGTTTTCTAGTGAGAATGGACCAACTGAAGAAGGCAGAACTACCTATGTTAGTCAAAACGCAGATTAGGTAAAATAAAAATTGCTCTTATTAGGCAGGCGGGTCTGTATTTGTATTCAAAAACAAGTTTAACGAAGGTATGAATTTGATCAAAACACCACATAAAAAATAATTATTCCGTCGGTTTGTTAAGATGCATGCAACAATGATATACATTTTTAGAACCCGTCAGAAAACTTAGCAAAAATTTAAAACATGGAGCACAAGAAAATCGAACGGTGGTCGTTAAAACTTTTGCCCTTTCAAACTGCAGGCTACAGCCTGTCGTACCGCCAGCGTTATGACAAACCTTTACAAAACTAAACTATACTCCCACCTATGTTCTTTGCTAAGTAGAGCCAGGTGTTGAGATATGGTATTGGTTTTGGTTGATATGCATGCTCAGGTTGGGCGATTAAGCAAAGCAGAATTTCATTTAGATAGCAGATACACATTAAGCTCAATTTGCAACGATAATTGTGACTGAAAGTTGGATACCTGCGAGGACCATAGATTATGCTTAAGCAGCACAAATTTCAGACGTAGTGTAAGACGTTGTACCACATGGCGTCTTACAGCCACCGAACAACGGTATTCTCATATAGACCTTGTAACAAATAGTTTTGGATGGCGTGGTTGCATCCAGGATTGTAGCTCGTTGTAGAACACTTACGTCGTTTCTGACTTAGCACCCATCATTTATTATAATCAAGGTTGCGAAATTGATATAAACACCTGACCCTTTAAGTACTTACATTTTGTCAGTATAAACTAAGAATTGTATAGTGTAGAAATGGCAATTCATCCAGTAGACGGGTTTCGAACTTATTGGGAACTCATCACGTACTGGCCAGAATTTGCTGCGGACAAGGCTCGAACCTGGGCACATCTGCTTCGGAATCTGGTGCTCTAACCATTGAGCCACCCTGCCGCACACCACAAAATTTTCAGTTATATACAAACTAGTGTGTCTTGGTTAACCAGTGGTTAGAACACCAGATTCCGAAGCAGATGTGCCCAGGTTCGAGCCCTGTCCGTGGCAAATTCTGGCCAGTACATGATGAGTTCCCGATAAGGACGAAACCGATCTACTATGAATTGCCTTTTCTACACTATACAATTTTTAGTTTATACTGATGAATGTATGCAATTAATGGGTCAGGTTTTTATATTAAGTTCGCAACCTTGATTGTAATAAATGTTATCACCGCCCGAACAACCAATGTTCGATTAATTTGCACCTGTCAGTTTTAGATTAGCACTATTTTTTCCGGAAAATAAATAAGAATAAACCTCAAATAGATGTAAGCAAACTCGAAAGCCGTCCTTCCGACAAAAATATGAAGGCATTTTAAAATCAAATTTAATATGACCCCAACCTAAGTGGAGTCTGAGATGGAAGAAGTTCTCCTCTCAGGTATTAGCCTCTGTATGTTGCAACCACCCAATAACCGAAAAAATAAGTCGTCTTGATAGGTGGGCTGAACACTTCAAAGATCAAATTTCTTGAGCACCTGTGTCAGTTCCGATCCTCGAAAGTATGCTTGTATCAACAGTATGTAATGTTAAGAACCATCAGAGTTAGAAATAAAGGATGTTTAAATCTGACATATCCTCGTTAACCTATCTAGTAGAAAAAATGCTATCGTTGCTGAAGTGTCAGAGAAAGCAATCCAGCCAGGTGAGAATGAAAAGTTTTAGCATCCGATTCAAACATTTACCGCAAAACATGCTTTTTCTCGTCAGCTTTCGATTGTAAACCATCTAATTCATAAATCTCCGCCAGAAAGAGGGACCAAATGAAGTGCCCGTGTTAAAGTACTGAAGTATTGCTGCGTATGAAGATTCAAAAAATGAAGTGTGCAACTGCACTAACGAAAACGGTTCATATTTCAAGAGATCGATGATGAGATAAACTGCACCTCAATTAATTTGGTACTAAGGCACCAATAGGTGTGCAATTCGGTTTGAGTCCGAAACGAGAAACTACGACTCAGAAAAGGCAATGTGGTCTCGAAGGGGAAACTTCCACATTATTTTATTTTATAATGATTATCTGAAATACGCCAACTACACAATTATATAAATGTGGAAATATGATTCTCGTGAAAGGCAATTTGTAGGATATGAGACTCCAGCACAGAACTTGGTCTTTCAATGTCTAACAAAGACAAGTGATATACACGCGTGCACAGGAGAACGAAGCGTCTTGTTTGTTACCAGATGCAATTATCCCTAGTTTACCGAGACCGCGTGCAGACAAGTATAAAAAATGCAATCGACATAACCCTTTACCGTATACTGGGATAAAGTTTTAAGATAATCCACGTAAGAATAATGAATGTAGGCAAATATTGGGCACATACACTTTCCAACGGGATTTTGCGGTAAAAATAAACAATTCAATTTTTATAGTAATCTAGCTGTGACCAGTTAGAGCCAACTTTACTGGCAGCATAACAATCCTCATTATCACAGACAACAATGCAACAGCTGGTAACATCTGATGCTTTATTGTCATATAATTAATAAAAAAAGAGAAACAATTTTAAAAACAAAAAAAGGAAAAAATACTACTATAAAATAAGGAATATTGTAGTACCATTTCCATGTGCAAAGATGAAAAGAAATATTATCAGATACAAGAATCGTTTCTTTCTCATATTCTTCTCAAGTATCTACAATTGCAATTTTCTTTATACATAAATTTAAAGGCAAAACAAAATAAAACAATGTAAAAACAGAGAGAGTGTCAAATAAGGGGAGGACCAATAAATTGCGTGTATCACCTCCAGTTCAAGGTCAGTGGCAGAACACGCATAAATCCGGCTGCAATTTGTTTATCCATAAAGCTTCGTCTGTGGCTAACTTCGTTCTGTTATTTGATTTATTAATTATCTTAAATGATACGCCTGGAGAACAACGTGTGAGGTTTCAGCGATGTGATGCGGAATTGCCAACTTTTATTAACCATTTGATTTAAAGCATGCATTTACGTTGCAATGTTCTCCCATTCGGGTAATTAACCGACTGGTCGATCGACCTACGTCAGTATATCGACAACTTGCGCATGTATATTTGAAAATAATATTTGATGTCGAAATAAACGCCTGTTTCTCCTTGATTGCTATTGCTAATGTAAATAAAGTAATTAATGAAAAGGAGGATTTAGTTCAAGTAGAGACACTTACCTAAGTTAAGCACAAACATGAGGTAACCTAGGCCTCTACACAGGCCCACTACAGCCAACTCAAAACCTAGGCAAGGCGCCATCGGCAATTCAGCTTCCTCGCAGTTTGTCAATGTATCGCGTCATGAACATGATCAATACTCGCTGTCAAGGCTGTTCAACTAAACAACAAAGTTATGACCATTCGACTATAAATCTGAAATTTCGCGATTATGCTCACTTCGATACCATATCGCGCAAGGTTTCCGACCAAAGATTATAACACTGCTATGAGGCAACTTCATACCGAACCATACGACTACAAAAGAAATAAAACAACCTCTATGGAACGCTGGCGATTCCGCCTAAAACTGTTTATACGGACTAGGAGAACAAAAAGGGATTTCAAAGGACAAAAGGAAGGAAAAAAGCACCACTCGCAATAATGCGCACAAACGACACAGGTTAAATATACTCATCAATATAATGAAATCCAACACTAAGAATTTGACTTACCCATGGTTGCAAGACTGACTTTATCTCCTTGAAGTACTCGGAGATATGGGGGAAGCATTTTATAGCCCTTTGAATTGATGCTACAGCCGAATTTCTCGCAGAGAATGCTGAGCACTTTTAAAATTACCGTCACTGGATCTCCGGAGTCAGGACGAATTACAACTCTTCCAGGTCTGTTTATTACCTATTTTGATCAATAAAATAGACAGAATAGTCATACAACCATGTCATTTCCAATAAAATAGGCGAAAACAACAAAAAATAAAATGATCAATCAAAAGCTTGAATACATGTAAATAAAGGATGGTAGAGCGAAGTTCAGTATTCTCGAAATAATTGTCCATTATCTACTTTGTTAATAATGTTTTTTATTCCTAATTAGAAATATGCTGTGTAATATTCGAATGCAATAGACATTATATATATATATATATATATATATAGACCCAGAGAGCCATTCACTTCGCTCAAGAGGTGTCCAATTCATACGAGCTGAAACAAAAGCAGAATGTCGCACTACGGCCAAAGGTAAAAAAATAGTTAAACGGGGATCCCTGCCAACGACGGATAGATGGGCTTCTGCTCGGGATTCCATGCGTAACATAATTCCTACATCTGTGAATGACAAGTAATGCAAGTTACTCTGGAATCCTCAGTATAGCAGATTATTTTTTAGTGGTAAGTTTCGATATAATGTTGATTGTAAAATCAGTACTCGCTGGTCGTATTTAGTTTATAAAAAAATTATATTTCTAAATTTCAGTAAAACAAAGTTACGATTCAGAGCATCAAGAAAATCAGATCGATGCCACAGTTTAGAATCGGACCTGGACTCCGCAGATGATAGTGTTATCTTAAGCAGCAACATCAAAGCTTTCAAATGATTCCTGTAATACGTTCATTCCCCTCCATTGACGAACAGCTATGATATCAATTTCAATAAAACATTGCTATTGAGATTTTCATGCAAGCCCTAATATCCCAAGCAAAGGCACCCTACTTTCGATCGACAACAAATTCATCAACCTGAAATCCCTGATGACATTGCAAAAATTGGCTTTTACTGAGAATTCAAAACTTATTAGTCTTGTTACAGCTGTGTATGGAACGTAATGAAAAGTACTGTGGAAAAGCCTATCAATTTCATTATGCAATACCTTTAAATCAATTATCTGATCGGTGCTACTGAATTCTGCTTAGAAGAAAGAGATGATCGACTATAATTCCCTCACATATACATACTTGCAATCGATAGATTCACTGTGTTAAAACGATAAAGCAAAATTAAAAAAGTCATTATTCAAGCGAAGTTTGCGGTTTTAACATAAAAACCAACAAACGTTAAACTAATAGTGAAACAAAGAAGCACCAAATTCCGAAGCAGACGTGTCAAGTTTCAAGCCTTGTTTATGGAAAGTACGTAATGATATCCAAAAAAGAACGAAACCGGTCTACAAAACTATACAATGCTTAGTTTGTACTGACAAATGTATGGACATAAGGGGTCTGTTGTTTATATCAAAATCGCTACCTTGATTAAAAAGCAATTGTTACTATCACTCGAGCAACCAATGTTAGTTTAGAGATAAATAATTTTGTATTTTATTTTAATTGCGCAAACTGGGCTTAAATAGATTCTATTAACACCTGGGCAAGTTATATTAAATAAAACGTAAACTTGAACAAACTTTGTTCTTTAGCTCTTCTCCCCAAATTTTTTCACACGCGTTGAATATGTCGTAACTGTCTGAAACGCAAGAAACGATGCCTTCAGGAAAATTATCAAGTAGATTTTCGTAGGCAGCTCTCTCACCAGCTGGCTGCCACGAAGTGATCGTACTAAAATTAGAATAAAGTAGGAAGCGACAAAAGGAGAAAAATGTATAGCTTAAAGAAAAACTGTTACAATGAACTCCTTAATAAATTATGTAACAAATATTTACTAATTTTGTTTATATTTTGTACTAATTTCCATACATCATACATTGACAAGAAAATAGATCTATTGACTAAATAAAAGAAGTTAACAGATGTTGCAGAACAACACTTTCACATTTCGTGCTCACATCGGTTCAAACTATACAGCCAACTACACGTGAAATTGTTTCTTCGCAGAAGAAATTGTATCCACTGCGTCGAAAAACTTCCATATTTGCTTAAATCTGCTATTGTGAGTATTGTGCTGTGTATAGTGGCCTGATGATGGTGCTGGATAGAATGCACCGAAACGTAGCCAGTAAACAAAGATGTGATAGAACCGCATTTCCAATGGTTAGTATGAACGATGTTGAAGCCTTCGGAAGAAAGGGACGAATACGCACCCAGCCCGATCGAAGACAAAACAGATTCATACGTGGAAATTGTGATCAATCGGATCTTTGTAAAACTGTTAGTGCAAAGCTTCGACCCGCGTACGCAAAAACGCAGCATTGCAAAATATGAAGCTGGCACTCCGCAAAAATTCAAAGGATATTCACAATATAATGTTAAAAGAAGATAAACTCGGCCTATCAAATTGTCGGCGTTGCCATTCATAATTATGGTTATAATAGTTACACTGCATTGAATAACGACAAATGCATATAGTTGCATGCCATAGTAACAAATAAGTTCAAATAGCACCAGGAGGATAAAATAAAGTCAGCATGAAGTTAACTCTAGTACTGCTTGAATACCCACTCATATAGCGGATTGTACTGTCCAATTTTCTCGCATTCTTCACCCAACAATACAGTGGGTAAAGGGCGTAGTACCGGCTCCTACTGATGAGTCGCCAGTAAACACGAAACGTATATTCACGGGATTATGCGTTCCGTTCACTTTGCATTTGGATTATCCTTCTGGTCATATTTGAACTATTTTTTTATTAAGTGCGCAACACATAATACACAATTGCACATCTATTAGTTCTTCGACACAAACAGTGTCTAATTGTTAGATATTTTATTGAATGATGTCATGATTACCGCTAACTGTGATAACTGATACGATCAAGGCCACAGTGCATGAATTTGTTAGAATAACTGGTGTTCGAAAGTAGAAGTAATTCTTAATTTTTGTGAAATTTAGCATCGTGCTGGTAACATGTGCCAACTAGGAAACTATAATTTTGGTGTATATTATACATGGTGAGTTGGCTTTGAGCATATATGTGCTTCGTTTACACTGACAAATGCCCTTATATAATGGGACAAGTGTTCATATCAAGATCGCAACTTTGATTTAAATAATAGTTGTATATCCGTCTCTCGCATGCTACCAATTTTGACGTCGCTCTTTATTCTCCCACTGATGAGCATGTACGCAAGCATAGCAAACTTATTCCACGGTGTTGAGGTTTAACCGATCTGCATATATTTATAAGACAAGACAGCACCGTAATTTCATTCACTTTACAACAAGTATAAATTTATTAGGCTTGAAAGCTACTCACACGTAGACCAGTTAAGCAGAGAGAGAGATCTCGTTCTATAGTGGACTGGTATTCATAATTATAATACTCAAAAGTTAATTTCTATTTTAAAACGGAGATAACAATGTAGTACCTGATGCTAGGCCACATTTTGATTCATACATGTTCTATACGTAGACTTGATCATGCAAGTTTATTTGTTTCAAGTAATGCTTAAATATTGATGTGAATTGCGCAGTGCTGTCCTCCTTGTTTTTAGACTCGTCGCCATTTACTTCTGCGGGACAACTGATAGCACTCGTAGGTCGGTAAAATCTTGAATCATTTACATTTACCGGTGCACCAATTTTTGTCCTTGATTGATGGGCTCTCACTTGTCCCTTCCAAACGATAGAATAATAATATTATTTCAATTGTTTTATCAACCTCTCTATAGCTTATTGCACACAGAACAATATTAGGTAAACCGGGAATTTGAGGATTACTGCAATATGATTAAAATAAAAAAATTGTTGATCATTCTACACGTCCGGAACAGCAATTAATAAATCGAAACATCATGGATAGGCGTGTATGTCAATCCATAGGGGTTATATATATATATATATATACAAATATAATATATATATATATATATATATATATAGCTCGGCCCTCGTTAAGGTTCACTTCATATTGGACACTTTTTTTCATGCTTTTTCAGAACCATACCTGCAATGTGACAATCAAGTTTATCGGTGCTCATAATGCTAAGTTAGGTAAAGTCTTCATTGTTGTTAATTATGACAATTTTCTAGAACAGTCATTTTAGTTTAAATTCTTCACTCCTTACATTTTAAACTAATTTTAGCAAGATTCGGAATTGCTTCTCTGAGCATATTGGGGTTCATTTGACTTTATATTTGCACGCCTATTTTGAGGAACTTGTGAAATTGAATGATAATATTTGAATACAGCCATGATATTGAGAAGGATTATTTTATTTTAATTTTCGTGCAATTGTGAAGTTAAACGGAAAAATTGCGTCTACCGAAGAGCGAGGGTCTATATAAATATATTTGTGTATGTTTTTGTGCATGACTGAAAGTTGATTATGCTAAACTGCAACAAAACCGTGAAATAAGACTGTTGAACACTGCCCCTAAAATGTTTACAAGTATTTTTCTCAATTGATTTGCATTTGAAAAATAAAAACCGTGTCCAGACTAAGAGGAATGTAATCGACTTACCAAGACTTTAACGCATAGTCGACGCTTTAAAATAGCACAACACTAGATGCATAGCCAAAAGCAGCTCTTACGCTGGTTTAAGCACGTTCTTCGCAAACTTATCAAGAAACTCTTAAAATCAACTAATGATTCAGATCATTTCACATTTTGGCGATTAAGCCAATGAAGCCAATACAAAACGTGGCTCTACAAAGTCAAACAGGGCGACAACAGTTTGAGACTTAATAGTTCGTACAGGACTCTATTATAAAGTAAATAATGGCTTGGCATCTGTTTTGAATTTGCCGCAGACTTTGTCACTTGGACAGTGAAAATCCAAGATATTCAAGAAGTAGACCTACCTCTCTGCGGGAGAAAACCACACTAAAAATAAAAAAATATGCAAGTACAGACATAGGGAAACTAGTAACTAAAGATGTCGACAGGACAAAGCAAAGTAACTACAGCTTATTATTTTTTCTTGCGCCATATTTAAAGCCTCTTACATATCTTACATTTATCTGAACTTACAGTTTGCATTGACTTCTGTTCATTTGTCATACAACTAAAGATGACATCCGACAAAGGTAAAGTTACTGCGGCTAATTGTTTTGATTCTAGCGCCTTACGTAAAGACTCTGGCACTTCAGACATCTATTTAAAATAAGATGGTATTTTGACTTCAGTTCTTTTGTCTTACAGCTTTTTAAATAGCCGGGATTCTTCCCAGACTAATTTATTGAAATCAATTTCCCAAACGAGGTTTTTCGTATATACTGCCACAAACATCCACAAAATTGAGTAAACAAAATGCGCCATTTATTTTGCTCTTATTTAAGCCGCCATTCACGCTTACATACTCAAGCACATGATCGCGAATACGAGTGGTTAACAATCGAGCAACAGAAGATTATTCAATATTTTAATACACAGATGCAATTAACAACTTCACTAAACACCGTGCACAGAAGATGAACTCAGGTGTTGCAGATTCACATCGATATGCACGAATTATTAACTGCTGCCATGAGCATCATAATTACCATCTTAGACAGCAACGCTCCAGAATTTAAATTGAACGCTTTCCTACCACATAACTGTGAAACATAGCAAGGTAGTCTTCCTTTCATGCCACAAGACCAGGGTTGTCAAAGTATTCGAGATCAAAAAGCCGACCTCTACCGACCTCCATTACGGTCCGTGTTGCGGTAATATCGGCACAAAATACGTTGGAAATATAATTTAAAAACGTGGAACCAATTGCACAACCTTATTGAATGCTGGAGCTCAAGACAAGAGGTTCACATAGACAATAAAAAATGCGAATAAGATTTGATTAGTCGTTAATAGAAGTTTCAAACAAAACCTGCATTAACCGATTGATGCGCATTAAGCACAGCTCGCCATAACATTTCGCGCGAGATAGTTGTTAGTGACTGAGAAGTTAAGAAATGAAATAACGGTGGGACGCTAATACAAGTGCCGCAAATTAAGAGTGCAGAGAAGTGCATAAAATTATTCAACGTAACCGAATTCAGGTCAGAATCGACCTGAGATGACTTAAATTGCCTCTATCGCTCTTCTCGAGTCTCTTTGAGGATGATAGCTATGACAACACATTTTATGCAAGACCGAGCAATCAGATAGCGCTGCTGTTGTCAGAAGTGCTAATGTCGCATTTTTGTGGATGGTCACTTAATTGTGGCAATGTGCATGTGCAGATACCTCTGAAACTTTATTTTACTGAACTTTAAAAAAATCCGAACAGAGGCCATCAACTCTGGCGGCTCAGAGACACTTCATGACACCACAAGTTTATGTCAGTTCAGACGGAAAGTCAATTTCCAACTCTTAAAAAGTTTAAGGAAACTATTTATCGATAGCCACGCTGTTTGAAATATGTATTGGATCGATGATAATTTGGAAGTGGCAGACAGGCTGCGGTTCAGAAATTAAAGACGCTAATACTACCTTGCTCGTGAACCGCTCGAAATTTAAGTACTAAGAAGCGATCTGTCCTTAGTTTCGCAACAGATAACGTGTTCTGGTTAGAAAAACAAATAAGACTCCGTCAAATTCGTTAGCTCTGTCACGTTTTGCGTATGCTCTCAATTCGATTGCGCAATAGAGCTGTTCTTTTATCCAACACCAGATAGGCGTAGGATACAAGGTAGGAAGATTTTGACTTGGAAAAAACAGCTGAAGTCACTTGCATCTAAATTGGGCATTATAGGACACACTCGTCTGCCAGGATGAGGTCCACGTGCGCATCATAGTTCTTAGTTAGATACCCTTAGCTATATAGCATCGAATCGAGCTCAGTGGCGATCTTTTTGCGGATTTCTACTAGAATCATCTTCGTAATTTTCTTTCCTTAGGAGGGCAAAGTTAAATGCGAGGCTTGATTTGTTTATGACGTGATCCAGTGAAATCCGCAAGGAAGCTGTATTGCTGATGTCGCCTTACCGGAATGCTAACTTGGCAATAATGGTGTAGTGAAGAGGTGTAGCTTGCCTCAAATCTGTGAGTTATCCTGATAAATTTACTCAAAGTAACTATGTGCTCTCTCTCTCTCTCTCTCTTTCTTTCTCTCTCTCTTTCTCTTTCTCCCCCCCTCTCTCTCTCTCTCGTAAATCTCACTAATAATTTGCCTAAAATTATATTTCTTCATTTTAAGTTCTTATGGCTATATGGCAGTGAAACATTAATCACTTTTGACTTTTGTATGGCTGGGCATGATGATTTTGATGAATACTTCCTTGCTAGTGGACCTCTTGCGAAATTTACTAACCAATGAGCGATCTCCTCTTAGTTTCGCAACAGAAAACGTGTTTTGGGCAGCTTTTGTACAAGTAAAGTTGACGAAAGCCTTCTCGGACTTTATCATTAGAAGAAATTACGAGACATGCTTAAAATCTCTCATTATTGCACTCAAGATGCTTTTTGATACGCTACCATCTGTAGTAAAATGTAGTTTACCAGAAGTATTGTCATTCACAAAGACATTCTGCGCTTTTGTATTCGTCTTTCGTGGACGAAAATTCGGACGATAAAAGGTCACCTGCATGTGGCGGTTACAGTCAGAAGATTTTAATGAAATCAATCTATTTTGTCAATATACCATTCGAGGTACAATACATGACATTAAATTGTGAATTAAAGAAGCAGTTAGATGCAACGTAATTTTTAAGCAGTTGAATAAACAAAAAATGAATACATTAACCAGCGATAAACGTACGCGCACACATTTATAGACATTTATTCTTTAATGGTGTGTTTTAATATAACATTAAAGGACAACGTAACTCCACTTTGATTTACTCAAAATAGCACAATGCAACAAACTAATAAAGACAGGCGCATCTAGAATTTTGGCTTCTTCCGTTTCCTTATTCACTGCTCCAGCTCACGTTTCATTTTGAATCCTGTGAATAAGATGGATGTTGATCAAATCCCAATACCAAACAATGTACTCCCAAATATCGAAACATATACGAGTAAATTACAATTCAATAAGCCTAGGAAAGTAAGTCATGCGGCAAGCAGCTGCAGCATGGAATTTAGTCAACTTAGACATTGATTTGCTTTGTGAAATCAAAACTAATATTTAAAATCCTGACATTAGTAATACACTTCGTGGGCCATGAGCCGACTTCGTGCCGCATACTTGAAGACGTGCACCAAAAAAGTTCGGAAAAACTGATCCGTTTCGTCAAATTTCATTGCTACAGCGCTCATCAAATTATCCGCAACAACTAAGGGATCTCATATCGTCAATTTAAAATTTGCAACTTCATGATAAATATTTGATGAAGTCACATACATTATTATTCGTTTTAATAACTTATACAATACTGTGGATGAGACGCGTCTCAGAATCGCAAAATCTAGAGCAGCGTACCTTAAGCATTGCCTTTAACTTTATCAACATATATATATATATATATATATATATATATATATATATATATATATATATCATACCTGTTTTGGTAGCATAACTCATGTGGGTTATCAGCAGCAAATAAGAAACGCTAATATTCTTAGACGTATTTTTCCACTAGTCAATAACTGCCCTACGTTAGAAAAACAAATTAGACGCCATACTTTTCGTGGATGAGTCACATTATTACTAATTGTCTGACTTTCTGTTCGCCGATCTGACTGCGAGAAATTTTCATGTTATAATACTAATCAAACTATATATGCAATTATTTAAATCAAGGTTTCTATTTGGATATAAACACCAGTCCAAATGTATACCAACATTTGTCAGCATAGATTAAGCAATGTAAAATGTAGAAAATGGAATTCATCCGGTAGACTGATTTCGTTCTTATTAGGAACCCTACGTACTGTCCACAATTTTCCGTGAACAGGGCTCGAACCTAGGCACGTCTGCTTCGGAGTTTGATGCTAAAAAAATGAGCTCCCCTGTGGCATGCTACACACAAATTTTAGTTATAAAGTAGCAAACATTTTTTGGTTAGCGTTTCCTTTAGGCTTAGCCTATATGGCATCTCTCTTTAACTAACCACCCACAAACTCTCATTACAGAAAAGACACCACGATACCTGGGGAAGTGGTTTTGAATTAAACAGTTATATAACTAAACGAACATTATTCTCGCGGGTAGTGATAACAATTATTTTAATCAAAGTTGCGGACCTGCTGGGAATTATTACGTGCAAGAATTATATGTGTACTTTTTAAAATGTTATTCACTCTAAATGCGAATAAGGCATGTTACTCATTTTAAATATTCAGCATGCATTCTTGCTGTTTAATAAACAGTGCTTCATAAATGTTGAAGAATTTTTCGGACCTCGATTTGTGAAGTACGCAGAAGATAGATGTATGCACATGATACCGTACTTCATATGATCAGGAAGGGCTGATATTAGCCAGCGTGAAGTACACAGTAATATTTGGATTTCTTTCTAAAATAACTACAATCCTTGAATGACGAGCCCCATATGCTCGAAGCAACTGGATTTTAAGCGTTCACAGTACGCCAGAAAAAGACAGGATCAAAATTATTGATCAAAACACCAGCGAGGCTTAGTAACTAGTATCAATAAACACTGTCATATTAATTGGGTGTTTACGGTTTAAACCTGGAAATGAACTGTTAATGACTTAGTTAAGCTTAATACATAGCTACCGACATTCCAATAAATACGTGGTAAATTTGGGTGCTATCGATTTGCGAGGTCATTTGGCAGCGCATTAAGTTAAATAGTTTTCCTAGAATTATAGGAAACTCTACAGACATCATCATCAACAACCAGCTTAAAACAAATAAAAATACACAAACGTACACATAATACCGAACAATGCAAAGTTGCATTGCATTTCTATTGTATGGCTATCGCTCAGGCATTTACCTTTTCTATATAAAATATCCCAAACATCATGGAAAAATAACGGAAACACCAATAATTAACTTACCTATGCTCTGCAGCTGGAACACTGAATGCAGCCATTGGGCATGAATAAAACTCTTTTAATAGAAAAAGAGCAGGCACTGTGTCGGTACCCTTAAAATTCACAAGATGAGCGGCTCCACCTATAGCAGCTGACTTAGGTATGCGAAAAATAAATTTGACTATATTATTTTAAAACGAAACTGGTAAAATTGAATTAAACAATAAAGAAAACGCCATAGATACGACTAACATTCCACTATGGAAAACGCTAATAGATTTAACTCTGAAATAGTCAGGCTTTACTTTAGTTTGGCAGTTTACCAAGTGATCTGGCGAGCAAAATGTTTAAGCGGTCTTCTGTGAATTTACAAACAATTGTAATTAACAATCCCAAACTAGATAAGTCGGGAATAGCAAATCGAAAAAGACATGGGCTGAAAAAGCTGCACTGGCGGCTAAATTGAACTAGATTTTATCTGGACTAAAATATCTGATTTCGTAAATAATATATTTACAAAAGCAATGTCGAAAGACAAGTAGAGAGTAATGCACAAACAAGAACACCAAGGTACAGATCGATAATAAATAGTCCATTCGTTTATACAAATGTTTTGTTTATTTAAATTCAGGGACAGTATTCTGCAAACCACGGTTTGTGTAATACGCAGTTAATTGTTATGGATCGCTTAAATAAACAATGACAGATCCGCCTAGATTGGAATGTGATTTTTGCAAAAATGTGTTTAGCTACCAGGCATGCGTTCCTATTTTTTTCAGATGAGTATTATTTAAAATTTTTGAGGACTTGCCTGTTTAGTACTAGACTTATTTAAATCAAGTTTGCGAGCTTGAAGTAAACACCAATCCCATTGTATTTCACCAGTCGTCGAACAACATAACAAAACTACCGCCAGCCGCAACAATGGGATTGGTGTTTACTTCAAGCTCGCAAACTTGATTTAAATAATTGTTACCACCACCCGCGCAATCAATTATTGTTAAATTGTAGTACTAGACTTGTCTTATCTAAATAATTCTTGTTGCGGCAAGTAAATAGGTTTACATGAGCGCAAAGAGTCAACTATTGACAGTCGAATAAATCAATAATGTCTAGTTGTACACATGCAATGTCTCGTCACAGCACTGTGGCGGTAAGATCGAAGTGTTACTTAAGTAACCAATTTAGGAGCATTGCGGTAGAGGATGACAATAAAATTTCGAATCCATTTTTACTATTATTAGATTACTATTGCTTTGAGAATGATATAGACAAAAACCACAACCGGATGAGTTGCCTCTGAATTCCATGGCACGCATTAAGCAGAATTTGTTCAAAATAACTGAGTCTTTGCCCGGTTTGCAACTACATGAGGCCATTATGCTTTTTCTATTGGACCCAACCAGAAGTGGAGCTCTGTCTAGAGGAAAGGATCCAGGCTCTAGAAAGTTCGGCAGCTGTGATCAATTCATTGCCTATTGAACAGCAACGTCAGTGTTATTTTCCGAGAGAACGCCATTTCAATGCAGCAACAGGGTCAACCACCTCATGAACTTAGATAAACGAGGCTCTGTCAAGAAAAAACCCTTCGGATGCTCAGACTCAGTTTACGAAAGAAGATTGGCAGACCACCCTATTCACCTAAGAAATTGCCATACACAAGAATATCGATTAAAATTAAATTGATAAAACTTTTCAACGAACTGTCTACGATTATGCAATTGCATGCTGGAGCCAATGTTTCGGTATTACTCATGGCCTAGATATTAAATAATGTACAACCTACGAGAACAAATTTGTGTCAGGCTCTTGGATTATCTGGTTAAACATTAGTCCAGTTATATCTACATAGTTCAGTGGCCAGACATTGCATGCTTATAAATACGCATATAAGTGAAGAAATGGAAAGGTCTCTAAACTGATTGAAGTTATCAGTACTTCACAATAAATTAGAAAAAACCGCGTGCTGAGCAACGAAATTTTCATTCATGTATTGTTTTCTTGTGTCAGTTTTGAAGGAACACTAGCCTTAATGTAAAGCCCATTAGTATGAAGAGAATATTTGCGCGTTTCTGCCATCGTCGAAACTTAATACGCAACTTGCAATTGCGGTTAAATGACAGCATTTGTAGGTCGGTGAAATCGTGAATACTTTACACTTTTTAGGTACACAGATTATATTGACACCTGATTGATGGGTTCTCACTTTTCCCGTCACTTTGAAGCTGTCCACAATTAGTTTTTCTGAAATTTTTCGTGAATAAATCTATTCCTATTGTTTTCTCCAAATTTTCGTGATTTAATTTCTGGTCCCACCTTCTTGTTTGACATCATAATTACAGAAAAAAACAACTTATGGCAAATGTGATATCTTCATTCAAGACAGATCTATTTATATTTATTATACGTCCTAAAGTATCGTTTTTTTTGTTTCGTTATGCAAAGTAAAAAATTATGCTCAGCAACGAAAATCACGTTAGTATATCCTTTAAAAAAGGCTTACCAAAATGATGTATTTCTAACTCGAATGGAAAAAGTAACCATCATCATAGCTAGGCATGTGGTTATAGAAGTTTCTGTTCTCTATTCGTACCAGCAATGGTAGCAAGATTTATTTCGTTACTATCACAATACAAGTTTTAAAATAGTGCACAAAATCGCCATATAAATTAAACCTACTAATGAAATAAAACGATTTAAATATTGAACAATATGATAATAGATATACAGCGATAAATAAATGGCTAAACGGTAGGTAGATAAAAATATTATAGGCATTGCGTAACCAGTACCAAGAGTTGAGGTAGGATCAGGAGAATAAATCGAAGTCAATAACGAAACCGTTGTATACTATGATCTACGTGTGTATTAATCTTGAATTATCGAGCATACGCGACAAGCAAAACTGATCTTCCTTGTTGGGAATTTCATATACTGACTATAACATTTCGGGGACAGGGCATGAACTTGGGCACGTCTGCTCTTCTAACCACTCATCATATCACAATCTATAAATACTAAAATAACCATATGTCCAACATAAATAACCAACAGTTTAACAATAATTGACTGCGCGAGTGGTGGTAACAATTATTTAAAGCAAGTTTGCGAGCTTGAAGTAAACACTAATCCAATTGTATTTAACCAGTCGTCCAAAAACACCCAAAACTACAGCCAGCCGCAACGCACTGACGCGTTTCGACTTCCAGCTCGCAAACTTGATTTAAAGAATTGTTATCACCATCCGCGAAATCAATTATTGTTAAATTGTATTGTCTATTTATGTATATGTGGCGAAAGCTGCAAACAGTTAATAATCGTGATTGAATAGAAATTGTGCAGCCGATATTTCTAGTCAAGTTCAATGTACGCGAGACTGCTAGAGGTGAGAGCCGCCTATCTAAATTTGATTTCCATATATATTCAATGCGGTTTGATCCTCGATAGTCAGTTTGCCGTCGTACTCTGATGATGATCATGGAAGGTAGAAACGCGTCAGTGCGTTGCGGCTGGCAGTAGTTTTGTTGTTGTTCGACGACTGGTTAAATAAAATGGCATTGGTGTTTAATTCAAGATCGCAAACTTGATTTAAAGAATTGTTACTACCACCCGCGCAATCAATTAGTGTTTTAATTGTATTGCCTATATATGTATATGTGGCGAAAGCTGCAAACAGTTAATGTTCGTGACTGAATATAAATTGTACAGCCGACATTTCCAGTTAAGTTCAATGCATGCGAGACTGCTAGAGGTGAGAGCCGCATATATCTACATTTGATTTCCATATATATTCAATGCGATTTGATCATCTGATAGTCAGTTTGCCGTCGTACACTGATGATGATCGTGGAAGGTCGAAACGCGTCAGTGCGTTGCGCCTGGCGGTAGTTGCGTTATGTTTAATACTGTTTGTTGCGAAGAACTAATATATATGCAAGTATGTATTAGGTTTTGCGTACCTAGTAACAAATTAGTTCAATTGTGACCAGAAGGATAAACCAAAGGCAACATGAACGGAAAGTATAATCTCATGCACATTCGTTTCGTGCTTACTGGCGACTCATCAGTAGGAGCCGGTATTACGCCCTTTAATCACTATATATTTGGTAGAAGAATGTGGAATAATAGGACGGTACAATCTCCTAGACGAATGTGTAAACCTGTAATAGTGAAGCTAACATAATCTGAAGTTAGCATTGAAGTCGTATTGTCGTTTACTTCAGATTATGTTAGCTTCACTATTACAGGTTTACACATTCGTCTAGGAGATTGTACCGTCCTATTATTCCACATTCTTCTACCAAATATATAGTGGTTAAAGGGCGTAATACCGGCTCCTACTGATGAGTCGCCAGTAAGCACGAAACGAATGTGCATGAGATTATACTTTCTGTTCATGCTGCCTTTGGTTTATCCTTCTGGTCACAACTGAACTAATTTGTTACTAGGTTGGCAAAACCTAATACATAGTTTCGTTATGTTGTTCGACGACTGGTTAAATACAATGGGATTTGTGTTTACTTCAAGCTCGCATACTTGACTTAAAGAATCAATAACCATCGCGTTACGCACACTCACAAACCAACTACAAAGAAATAAAAGGTGTAATGAAAATCTGAATAACTCTCATTCACTTAATCAAATGAAAACCCACAATGACTATAATAGAAAGATAAAAATAATTGGAATTTCAATTTTCAAAAGAACAATGGTCATAGCCGGTTTACATGGACAACTCGCTTTATATGTATAAGGCTTAAACTTGTTATAGTAATATTAATGGCATGATCTACATAAATAGTTTCCACATTTTTCAGAAACGATAATAATATGCTAAAAGAAAGATGCATTAGTCTGTATTTACCTCAAATGATGAAACACCTCGAAATCCGAAATCATGCAGTTGGTAAGGTAAACTGTCGAAATTCGCAGCAGTCTTCTTTAGATAGTTATGCAGTAATTTCTTTTGTTCACGGGAATTTGTTGCGACAGTTATTGGATACCAAACTTGACAAAGAATAGTCTAAATATGCCAAGACGTACTAACCTCTACGTAACTAGTAAGCCAAAAGCATTTTGGATCGGTATTTTCAACTGTAAGCAAAACATTCGAAACAGGAACAACAGTTCCTTCCGCGACAGCCTTTATTCTCAGAGGAAGTCTTCCTTCATGGGCCTTAATATGTTAGAAAGTAAGGAAATGGTACATCAACAATATATCGCCACCCACATTCATTAAATATATCTTTGCCTAAATGTTGCCTAAACATAGCTTTCGCATCATCAATGATTTTATGGGTGACGACAGGGCCACACAACCACTTCTTTAAGATATACTGTAACCCGAAAAATACAGCAGCGGGAAATTTGCCTCCTCGACATTCAAAATAAGAATAAACATGAGTTGTACCGGGCGGATATTGTTTGTAGTGCGAAACCTTCAATAAACTAAGAATACTCTACCTTGTAGGAATCCGCAAGAGTCACGATATTATCCCCAATAAACATAACCAATAAATAAGCAACAGTAACTTAATCTAGAAACAAGTATACAGATAATACCTAAAACAAACGCATAAAATTATTATATAAAAAAATAAATTTTCTGATATTATTATATCCTATTTAAAACATAAGCTGCAAGTGCATATTTATTCTGTAAATTTACAACACTATTAATGTGGATCGCAAATAAAAGTGCGTGTTAATTTACCACATTAGTTAAGTAGCGTAAATTGATCGAGTAAAACTAAATCGAATAATGATATTTTGAGAGAGGCATTGTAAACGCCCCGGCTTCAAGTAAATGCCGTACGACGTTACAAACTCGGTTAAGGTGCTCTGAATAGAGATTAGTTACTGATAATGCGTTCGCTTGAAGTCTTTAGAGGTTGAAGATGTCCAAGTGCCTTGGGTGGACTCGGATTGAGTTGTCGCTCCCGTGGTTGAGCTGTAATTGCGTTGTGGATAGCGTCCTGCACTCAATTGGCTCGTCTCTCCGGTATCCCGCAACAAGATGAGTCACGGATGTAGTTAGTTGTTGGTGAAACTATCAAATCACCAGCGTAGGTATTGACAGCCGACAGAACGCACACGCGTGAAGCAGGTAGAATGCAAATGCCACAACTGACTTGCATGGTAAATTACCGTGCTTAAATAGCATGCAATATGTCTACTTGCACACTATTGGTTAAACGTGGTTAAACGGCAATTTCGCTTTTTTCTCATTGGTGCAACGTAAATAAATTTGAATTTAATTTACGCAATATGTCGGCGATTGATTTGTGTCGTTACACCGACTATTCACAAATGATGGAAAGTGTGCTGAATGGTAAAACGAAATTCAGACTTTTAGAGAATAAATGAGATGAAACAAACAAGATGGAGCGCAAAGTAATAAATTTAATTAAGATCTTGACAAATGCCGGTTAAATTGATAATGTCGTTGCACAGAAGCTGTTGGACAATTACACAAACAATTTAGGCTATATCAAAAACACGAAATTACGCTGTCCAATGATACCAATATTATCAATGATCAAGTCTCAGATGTATACACTTGCTAAATAGATAATCCGAAAAATGAATCCAATGCGCAAACTACAATGTATGTATTTGAGCACAGAATTTTTTGAGATTATGAACAGAATTTAAGATAAAAATGTTGAAAACAAGATTATCGTGCCTTCTTATGTTACGCCTTTATTTACAATTGTCCCAATCTTGGAATATATTTGCACTATCGTTCGAGTGGCACACCAAAACATATAACCGTTTCCAATCCCAAGCCATACTATACACAAGATAAATTTACTAAGCATAAAAGATCCCACGTTTCGTATTAATGAACGCTGACGTGGCAATAGAGATTCTTTATTCGCAGTGTTAGCTAATATTTTCAGAGGCCATCTTGAGAACACGTCGTTAAAAAATGACAAGTAAATTTGCACAATAAATACTGTTTTTTGATGATATTTTATTTATTCCTAAAAACAGTTCACGAACACGAACACTATTTGAAAGTTTAAATAGAGCAAATAAAAATATTAGGTTTGCGTCAGAGCATGAGAACGATAATTATTTATCTTTCATAGATGTACTAATGAAGAAAGATACTTATGTTAAATTACATAGATCAGTTTACCAGAAACCGATCTGGCCTGCACATGATTTGCATCAATAACGTTTCGTATTTTTTCAGTATAAATTACCAATAGTTCGAGTCTGTGTTTCTCCAAAAAGAATTTAAATTAATTCCTTAATTCAATAAAAGAAATGACATTGTCACATACAAATTTCTATAGATAAACAAAATTCAGACGGATTTCTGCAAACAGAAAAAACATGTTCAGGCGTTGAGCTTGAACTGGACGTGATGCACGAAATTGATTGGCTGTTCCTTCATTTAACTCACTTTCCACGTTTAAATTTTCATTTGTTTGATTTTCAATATATTTATGTATATATGTTCACTTCTTATAATTTCGACGAATATGAGAAAGAAATGGTTCCTCTATCTGAACAATGTATTTTTATTTTTGCACAGGGAAGGAACTATGCATCTTAATGAGACTCGCATTCTAAATGATTGAAAAAGTAATGTCGAGAAAATGTTGTGCATATACGAACTCATGTAAATCAGACAAACACCACACGAATTGAATATACGAAATAATAGAATGGATATTAATATATTCAACTAGCTAGGAATAAACAAAATCAACTCTTGTATTTCAGTAAATAGCTAAACCCAACTACCCGTTGAACAAGCGTCATTAATCATTCAAACTGAATGGAAAATATCTAAATAAATGTAGCCTTTGAAATAACATAATGCTATCATTTTTTGTTCCAAAACCGCCCAAACTAACAAAACGGTAAGTACTGAAATGCACACAGCTAATTTTGTTCTGGCAGGTCACATTATCATCACTAAGATAAATATGTAATAAAAATATTAGATTCGTGCATCTGTTGACGAAAAACGAAAGACTGGCTAAACTCGCATACCCGATAGATGAGTAACCACATTTCGAAAGGTGCATAATTATACGGTAAAAGATTCCGCCCCCTCCCCAACTCGAACAATTTCAACATGTAGTCAACCACAAAATTATGTAAGATTGCTGTAAATAAGTTAAAATAAAACACAGAGCCAGACCAATTTTCACTCATTCAATGAAATGGATTCTCATGACACTTAAAACCCGAAATATTTTCGATATAAATGGGCTATCAATGACCAGTTAACTTAACCGAACAGTTCAACACCCCGTTCAAATAAATGATACAAAACATATATCACGTTCTTTTACGGGACCGTAATGCATATTTTATAATGACAATCTTATGAAAGAGTTGACTGAATTACTTCTTAAAAAAAGTGTTACTCAAATTAATTAATTTCCAATATGGTGTTCATAAATGTTTGTCCTATTATACTGTTGATTATTTATATAATTAAACGAACATTGGTTGCGCGGGTGGTGATAACAATTATTATAATCAAGGTTGCGGTCTTGATATAAATGCCTGACCCATTAGCAGACAATTGTACTTGGTGTAGTGTGCGGCAGGATAGCTCAGTGGTTAGAGCACCAGATTCCGAAGCAGACGTGCCCAGGTTCGTATCCTGTCCGCGGCAAATTCTGGCCAGTACTTGATGAGTTCCCAATAAAGATGAAACCGGTCTACTGGATGAATTGCCTTTTCTACACTATACAATTCTTAGTTTATACTGACATATGTAAGTAATTAATGGGTCAGGTGTTTATATCAAGACCGCAACCTTGATTATAATAATTGTTATCACCACCCGCGCAACCAATGTTCGTTTAATTATATAAATGTTCATTTCAATACCACTTCCCCATGTAATGTGGTGTCTGTTCAGTAATGACAGATTGGGCATGGTTAGTTGGAACTTTGGGTCTAAATGGATGCCATATGAGCTCCACCTAAAGGAAAAATTGACTAACCAAGTTACATTAGTTAGTATATAACTGAAAATTGGTGTAGTGTAGTGTGTGGCAGGATAGCTCAGTGGTTAGAGCACCAGATTCCGAAGCAGACGTGCCCAGGTTCGTATCCTGTCCGCGGCAAATTCTGGCCAGTACTTGATGAGTTCCCAATAAGGTCGAAACCGGTCTACTGGATGAATTGCCTTTTCTACCTGATGCAATGCTTAGTTTATACTGACATATGTAAGTAATTAATGGGTCAGGTGTTTATAACAAGATCGCAACCTTGATTAAAATAATAGTTATCACCACCCGCGCAACCAATGTTCGTTTAATTATATAAATGTTCATTTCAATACCACTTCCCCATGTAATGTGGTGTCTGTTCAGTAATGACAGATTGGGATAGTTAGTTGTAACTTTGGGTATAAATGGATGCCATATGAGCTCCACCTAAAGGAAAAATTGACTAACCAAGTTACATTAGTCAGTATATAATTGACAATTGTGTGTAGTGTAGTGTGCGGCAGGATAGCTCAGTGGTTAGAGCACCAGATTCCGAAGCAGACGTGCCCAGGTTCGTATCCTGTCCGCGGCAAATTCTGGCCAGTGCTTGATGAGTTCCCAATAAGGACGAAACCGGTCTACTGGATGAATTGCCTTTTCTACACTATACAATTCTTAGGTTATACTGACATATGTAAGTAATTAATGGGTCAGGTGTTTATATCAAGACCGCAACCTTGATTATAATAATAATTATTATCACCACCCGCGCAACCAATGTTCGTTTAATTATATAAATGTTCATTTCAATACTACTTCCCCATGTAATGTGGTGTCTGTTCAGTAATGACAGATTGGGCATGGTTAGTTGGAACTTTGGGTCTAAATGGATGCCACATGAGCTCCACCTAAAGGAAAAATTGACTAACCAAGTTACATTAGTTAGTATATAACTGACAATTGTGTGTGTTGTAGTGTGCGGCAGGATAGCTCAGTGGTTAGAGCACCAGATTCCGAAGCAGACGTGCCCAGGTTCGTATCCTGTCCGCGGCAAATTCTGGCCAGTACTTGATGAGTTCCCAATATGGACGAAACCGGTCTACTGGATGAATTGCCTTTTCTACACTATACAATTCTTAGTTTATACTGACATATATAAATAATTAATGGGTCAGGTGTTTATATCAAGACCGCAACCTTGATTATAATAATTGTTGAATATTTGTTTGCTTGTGAATACATTATCATTTGTGATAGAATTTTTGGATTCAGAGGTGCTCATCTGATTTTCATTATCTTAGTTTCTAATGATTCTGTTGCCCGCATTCAGTGATGATAAACGTTTGATGCGATGTATGAAAAAAAACAGAATTGGTAATTATTTAAAATTCGTAATTATGACCTCAAAAAATATTTCGATTGAACTAGTAATTGCGCAATGGTGTTTCTAAGTAAATCGGCCAATCGTTCATTTTAGCTAAAGTAAAGCCAGTTATTTTGTTACCTCCTCTATAATCTGTTCTCGCTATGTATAAGCTGTATTTCTAAACGTGTGTTGTCTCAGTTAGAATTTTTGCTTATTTCTATATTAACCGCTTTATTTTTATTCGGTAAATTGTGCTAATGACGATAATGATGGTATTGTCTGTAAACACGCATATTTTGGTTTTTGATGAAATCTATTCACTAAAAATTTGTGCTGATGACACACACAAATTTCATGGAATGTTTATATATATATATATATATATATATATATATATATATATATATATTGAAATAAAGTATTCAAGCTAATTTGTTTACACAAAAATATGTCGGTGATGAAAACCCGTGTTTATTCAGGGATAAAGGTAATTATTTCTTTTCAATTAAGAATGTGTGTTTTCATAATTTTTGACAGTGTACTTTTGCAGATGCATTACGTTTGCTATACTGAAATGTTAACTATTTTCGGCTTTAACTGTCAAATGTTTTCTGTTTCTATGGTTTTTGTTAACGAAAATCTATTGTGAATCCGTTTAATTGCAGTTTAGGCTAAAAGAAGTCCACGGATGCATGTTAACATTTTACATATTGTTACGCCAATCACAATCGGGAATATTGAACACGATATTGAACATTTGTATTTAGTATCAAATTTGGAAATTGTTAATAATTTGGTGCGTATTATATAAATATTTCCATTCAATGTTTTATACCTTGTTTGAGCTCACTGAATACCACAGGAAAAAAAACTGACACTACTAAGGTAACACTTACAGCTGCTGCGGTGGTAACGACAACAGCGGCAATCACAGAATCCACAACAACAAATAGCGCGTTGCCACTGTACCGCTGTATGCTGATATATCCACCTTATGATATAGCGAATTAAATTTAATTCACATTCGTTTCCATAGTTACCTGTAAATATTGCTTGGTGAATTCATTGTTAGTGTGGTTAGGTTAAGTGAAATACACACTAATGATGGCAACTCCTAACAATTTTGGGCCTTCAGTTCTTATTATGCAATATTGTAGAAAATTGGAAATTTCTTGCTGGTTCATAATGTTTTTACATTGCATATCTCTATGTTCGTTTAATAAATAAAATTACGTATACATATATATATATATGTATATATATATATATATATATATATATATATACATATATATATATATATATATATATATATATACTATATATATATATATATATGTATCATATATATATGTATATATATCTAAATATATATATATATATATGTATATATATAGCTATATATATGTATATATATACATATATGTATATATATATATGTATATATATCATATATATATATATATATATATGTATATATATTATATATGTATATATATATATATATATATATATATATATATATATATATATATATATATATATGTATATATATATATATATATATATATATATACATATATATATATATATATATATATATATATATATATATAATTAAAGTATACCTTTTAGTAAAAGGAAACACTTAATAAATAATTATACGTTTATTAATGATAATGACCAGATAATTTTGCAAATACTCAGCTACACATTTCAACTATTCACATAAATTGATTTTTGTTTTTAAATTAATTAAGTTAATGAGATTTGGACCAATTAAAGATATACATGTGTATCGAGTTCGTTTTTTTAATTCCGTATTTATTTATGATTGTGTGTAGATACTTGTCTGTGTATGTCCCATTAAAAATAGGGTAATTCTTAGTTCTTTATCGAATGATATTTGAGATCTAGTTATTCCTCTCTTAATGAATTGATTTTTAACCAGGATTTCTATTTTTTGCTCTTGTGTTTGCGTATGGGTTTGCCCTGTATATTATTCATCGTATCGTAATGTATATGAAAGTCATGGTCAGTGAGCAGAGCGTGCAGATTGCAGATTTGCTCGCTTGTCTAGTTGTGTAAAATAAGATTCCGAAGCAGACGTGTTCAGGTACGAGCCCTGTCTGTGGCAAATTCTGGACAGTAGATGTTGAGTTCCCAATAAGGACGAAATCAGTCAACTGGATGAGCTGCCTTTTCTACACAATACAACTCATATTTTATATTGGCAAATGCATGTACTTAAGGGTTCCTGGTGTTCATAGCATAATTGAAACCTTGATTAAAGTAATTGTGCAAAAAATTATCACTGTAAATCTTGATAGACATGCCGTTTGTGCAGATAATCTTTTATCCGTTTTTAGCCAATCTAATCAAATGTTTGTTGATAAAATTTTCGGATTTTATTATTCATACCAAATGGAGTAAAATGGCATGTTTACGAGAATCTGAATGCCGGGTGCTTGATTGTTTATGTAAAACTCTTTGTATAAGTGCAAAACTTCAGCCGACATTGCTTTTTATAGAAATGAGAAACAAAAATTAATTTGACAGAATAGCTACTGCAAAAATATACTAACAAATAACTGATATTTTAAAGGTGTTAGAACATTTAAAATTAATTGCTGCGGTAAATGTTGCCAAATCCTGTTGATCAGTTGCTTTTTTGCACGTCAAATACTTATACTACCGCACATAGATGAATGTTTGTGGACTTTGAAAAATTTGGGGAGAATTGAAAATCGATTCTTGGTCTTTAACGATATTAAATTCTGTGTTCTGGTTATGATGTCAAATTACTTAATCAAGAAATTTGGTTTAGTAATTCGACATGGCCACCTTGCAATCTTTGAAGGTGGTAATTCGTCTCAACATTGTAAGTTTAAGATAAAATTTTTGGTGGTGTTTAAAATAAATACGTGGTTTGATGTGTTTTGATAAACCGATCCGAATAGTAGTTAAATATGAAATGACGATCATAGTTTCTCTCTACCGGAATCATATCGTTAAATATTCTTAGACAATTATCAACATGTTAGTAATGTAAGTGAAGTTTTACAAGTTGTTAACATTTATATTCATGTTACAATTCACGCATTAATAGTTAACTTGTTATCGAATTAATTAAATAAATTATTTAGATCATTTTGAATATTACTGAAAGTTTATATTGCATTTGAAATTGCTAATGGTCTTATCTCTGAGCATGAAATAGTTATCTCGGTTTCAAACGGTTTAAAAGCAGTATATTATCTGTTTATTTTGTTATTCAAAGACCGGGAACGTAGTTAGATATATGCGCAAATTGGATATTTCTGTCAAATAATTTATTAATATCGCCATAAGGAAGTAAGTTTTAATGTTATTTATGTGAAAAATATTCTATTATTTGTTTAGAATGCAAGCTTCTATAAAAATAATCCTACGCTTTTCATGTGCAAACAAAAAAAGAAATTTTATTAAATCCAAGATTAAGTTGTTTCTTTTTTTTTACTCAGGATTTTAAAATGAAAAATAAATGTACACCGAAGGGTAAAACAAGTACGAATTTAAGCCAGGGTGTAAGTTTTTAATATGAGAATAAACAATTGTTTTTTGCAATAACTCAAATTCAGGCTAAATTTCTGAACTTGCTTTTTTGTTTGTATAAATCAGGCTGCCGTTTGTAAATACACAGAGCTCCATATGTATCCAAGGCTGTTCTGTTATTGCATTGTGTAATTGTTGAAAAAATACAACTAGCGAAGTGCGTGGTTTCAATGGTGAATTGCGCAAGTGAAGATGCCTAGTCAATATTTGATTTAACAAAGGTGTTTAAGTTTCAGTTTCACTTTACTCTTGGTTTTAAACAGCCGGTCGATCGGTCTGTGCAATTTTTCATATAAATAATGTTTTGAATCCACATTTACGGATTCCATATAGTTGATTGCGGAGAAATATTATTTAAATATATGAAATTACGTATTAGGTGTTTCGCACCTAGTAAAAATTAGTTCAAATAGGATTAAACGAACATTGCTTGCGCGGGTGGTGACACCAATTGCTTTTAATCTAGGTAGCGATCCTGATATAAACATCCGACTCATTATGTTCATATATGTGTCAGTAAACTGAGAAATTTATGCACATAATTGGGCAGGTGTTTATACCAAGACCGAAAGCTTGATTAAAAATAATAGTTTTAGTATGACCACAAGGATATATCAAAGTCAGTATGGAAATAAGATATGGTCTCATGTGCACATTCGTTTCGTGCTTATTGGCGAATCAACAGCAGTAGCCAGTATTACACCCTATAACTACAATATATTTGGTTTAGAAATGTAAGACAATTGTACGGATGTTTATTTTTATTGGTTTTCAGTGGCAAACGCTTTACTTTAAATGATATAATTCGTTAAGCTACATTAAACGAGTGCGTAAATTTCGCTTTAATTTTGCTGCGCGTTGTAACGGATTCAGCGCTGCTTTCAAATGGAGATTTTCATAAAATTCTTTTTATTTTCTGAGGCTAGAAATGTTTTTTTTCTTTTTATTTCTCATTTACAATTAAAATAATCAAATTTCTATGTTTGCCATTTAATATGAGATAGTATTTTGCCATAATAAAATCATTATCATTTGAATCTGAATAAACCAGTCTATCAATTCAATGAATAGTTTTATAGAGGTAGCACAAAATTGCTACGAAAATATTGGGAAGGTTTTCTCACATCTATCTTTAACTATGTGTTCATAGAGTGGCCTAAAACGACAAATATTAGGCTTCCATTGTCACAACATCGACCTGTTTATGAAGGCCTTAATTGAAACGCATCGGTTGTACTTAACAAAATAAGATTGCGCAAATTATAATGCGAGACCATAGTTCTCCATATTTTTGGTAAAATTCATGAAATTTGACTCCGTTATTTTTGTAATATGCAATATTTTTAATCAAAGACATCACATATTTAGTATCATTTTTGTATGTATAACCTGATTCCTGATGCCTATTTCAGAGTATATTTACCTTATTACTAAATATAACGGTTCTTGCATACAGACTCACAACTGAGACCATGCATGTTACCGTTGTTATTATTGGACTCTTAAGATTTGGTTTTGGTAGAATGTAACAGCTTTATTAATTAAAGCGGCACCGGTAAAAAACTCAATTCAAATAACAGCGCGGATCAACATGCATAAACAAATCAACATTTGAATACGATTAAAGATAGCAAATTAAAAAAAGCAGTGGTTTTAATAGAACAATTAGACTATTTACACAACACTAGCACAAGAATTAGGATTATCTACTCCTTTTTAATGTGCTGTTAATGTGAGGCATTAATAATAAATTGAGACATTCAATTTAACATACATCATCAGCCTGGTCTGCACAGTGTTTGAGTTATAATAGTTTTGTAACATTTTAAAATTTATTATCAACAATTAAATACTGTTTGTTGCGGAGAACTAATATATATGCAAGTATGTATTAGGTGTTGCGAACCTAGTAACAAATTAGTTGAGTTGTGACCAGAAGGATAAATCAAAGGCAGCATGAACGGAAAGTATAATCTCATGCACATTCGTTTCGTGATTAATGGCGACTCATCAGTAGGAGCCGGTTTTACGCCCTTTAACCACTATATATTTGGGTGAGGAATATGGGATAATAGGACGGTACAATCTCCTAGACGAATGTGTAAACCTGCAATAGGGAAGCTAGCATCATATAAAGTCTTCCACAATGCGACTTCAAAGCTAACTCACACTAAATAATATATATATACCGAGTCTGTAAGGGATACTAGCACTATGGCTATTGTGTTAGTAGCCGATACCAACATTATAATACCGAAAAGTTCCATGGTACTAACATGATGGAAATCAATGTATGCTATAGTTCACCTAAATTGAGAATTACAACTATTTCTGAACACCTGTTACTCCAGTAAATCCATATACTTTGGCATTGATCGATATCAGTTATCACATTTCTTTAGCGTTGAACTCGCTTTGCCGTAGGCTATATGATGTTAGCTACTCTTCTGCATGTTTACACATTCGTCTAGGAGATTGTACCTTCCTATTATCCAACATACTTCGACCAAATATATAGTGGTTAAAGGGCGTAATACCGGCTCCAACTAATGAGTCACCATTAATTACGAAACGAATGTGCATGAGATTATACTTTCCGTGCTTGCTGTCTTTGGTTTATCCTTCTTGTCACAAGTGAACTAATTTGTTACTAGGTTCGCAACAACTAATTATCAACAACTGACCGCATGTTTTCAAGCATTGACATACTGGTTAATTTATAATGTTGTAATGACATATCTGTTAAAGAAAAACACCATCTACTTTCGAATCGTTATCCTACACTATTGATTAAGTCTAACGCTAAAAAGAGTAATCAAACGATACAGATGTATGTGTGGGCAGAAAAGAAAGCTTTCTTATTTAAAAGACTCATTAACTGCAGACGCTGTTTCGCGCACATCGTGGAAGAAATTTTACGCAGCCTAAGCAGCCACAGACAATGCAGTCAAACTATACATGCTATATAGGGCAAGGCATTTACACCTACGAGCAATTATTGATGAAATATAATTATCAATATGGTTGATGAACTGGTCGGTAAACTCAAGTAGGCTGATAGACCACGCAGTTAGTTATTAATCATAATAAAGTAACGCAGCCATTTAAACATCTGTGTTAAATCAAATTGTTGCATATACGCCTGCAATTGTGCAGCAAATCATTGAAACGTCGCACACGTGTTCTCCAGATGTGGTCTTTTTGAAAATTACCAAATGCAAAAACAGTGGTGAGTTAGCAAATTATGTATCTCTGCGCATTTTCAAATTGCAGACTGATTTATGGAAGTAGAAAAAAACGTGTACGTTACGGTACTCACAATTGATTGGGCGTTCCCATATTTTAAAATTTCTCCCGAATTTAATTGCCTGCTTGTTTTCCTGTTCAATATATATATATATATATATGTATATATATATATATATATATATATATATATATATATATATATATATATATATATATATATATATATCATTTAGTTGGAAAAGGAATACGAATTAAATAAATGAAGGGAAATTCATTCAGGAATAGTTAAATTCGGATCTTCCGAAAATATTTTGATTAAGTTTAACAATTAAAAATAAAATTACACGTTGAGTTTACATGTTTTTCTAAATCTATATTATTTTATAGGATTGTACTACATATATACATATATCTTTATTTTGTCCATTGCCTTTAAATATTACACAGTATATTTCTAATTTGGAAGAAAAAACCTATCAATAACAAAGTGGACAATGGCCATTTATTTAGAGAATAATAAACTTCACTTTACAATCTTTCATTTATATACATTCTGAGTTTTCCTATGATTATATGTGTGGCAACAAATCTGACTCAATTTTCCATCTATTTCTTGTTTAGGCTGATTATTATGTGTGTATTCGATTGTGTTTGTGTGTGTGTGTGTTCCTGTTTGCATGAAAAATTCTTTCTCAATGTATTGCAAAGTGATGTCTGAGATCTGGTCATTATTGTATTGATGGCTTCAGAATTCTTTAAATCAAGTTTGCAAGCTTGAAGTAAACACCAATCCCATTGTATTTGACCAGTCGTGAAACAACATGCAAATATTACCACCAGTCGCACGCACTCAGGCGTTTCAACCATCCATGATCATCATCAGAGTACGACGGCAAACTGACTAGCGAGGATCAAAACACATTGGTTAGTGTTATTGCCTATATATTCATTTGTGGCAAAAGCTGCAAATAGTTAATGTTCGTGACTGCATAGAAATTGAGTAGCCGACATTTCCAGTCAAGTACAATTTATGCGAGACTACTAGGCGTGTCAGCCGCATATCATCTTTTGCTTTCCATATACATGTAATGCGGTTTGATTCTCGCAAGTAAGTTTACCGTCGTACTCTGATGATGATCATGGAAGGTCGAAACGCGTCAGTGCGTTGCGGCTGGCGGTAGATTTGTTATGTTGTTCGACGACTGGTTAAATACAATGGGATTGGTGTTTACTTCAAGCTCGCAAACTTGATTTAAAGAATTGTTACCAACAACCGCGCAATCAAATATTGTTCAGTTGGATTCAGAATTAACTAAATGTTCGCATTGTTGGGTGTTACGTGTACGAATGTTATTTTTGCGAGTGTCGTCTCTCGTTTCCCCTTGTTCCGTATTTTCGTTTTCTCAACTTGGTAACAGCGCAGGTTTGGATTGCAGTGTTGAATGCACATTTTTTTCGAATTTTCAGTGTCCGTGTGTGCAGTTGCTTTATCCCCTTTAGTTTGTTGTCAATCCGATCGAATGTTTGTTGAGTCTAGTCGAGTGGAAGTTTGGTCTTGCCTGGATGCTAGTAAATTTTTGTTGGATTGTGTGATTCGTGGCCAGTCGATTAGAATATCATGTTGATGAAACTTTTGAATATTTAGGCCAGGTGCTTGTTGTTTTATATAAAGGGCTTTATAAATACCTAATATTTTTTTTCTGATTTCGCTTTATGTAGAACTGATAAATTGATCAAATTGACAGAGTGCCCCGTTTCCAATGTTTGATCTCCTGGCAGAGGTATACATGTATCACCTTGAAAAAACGGGCTTAAGATGTATAATTGAACAGTGCGCACTTTACAAAAAGTATGAAGATAATATATTGTGGTTCATACCGAAAGCAGCAGACCCATCCGAAATCCTCAAACAAGCTAATGGAGCCGATTCAGACATCAAATTCACTCTGAAAGTAAAGAACGACAATAGTTTTCCCTTCGTTGATATCAAACTCCGTCGAAAAAAAATGTGTATTTGGCACTGGTCAGACATAGAAAATCCACTTTCACCGGGCAATACATTCACTACAACAGCAGTGTGCCTAAATCCCACAAAACAAACATAGTTAACAACCTAGCAAGCAGAATCAGGAGGATCTGCTCTGAACACAAGCTCGAGAAAGAACTGGGCTACCTGAGGAAAATTCTGCTAATGAAAAACTACCCAATCACTGAAGTCAACATCAGACCACGGCAGATTCGCACAAGAGAGGATACCGTGACGCAGGTTTACGTAAACATACCATTTAGAGGCGACGTACCGACCTCAATAATTGCACAGCGGCTAAATAGAATAACTAAAGAGAATATTCTGAGTGTTAAAGTTAATATCGCATTAAGCACGCAAAGCATAATAAGGTTGGATGCCAAAGATTAATCACAAATTCATTTAAAATCATTCATATTCTACAAAATCTCATGTATATGCGGTAGCACATATATTGGACGTACGAAGAAGCAATTGATTAACAGAATCTAGCAACGTTTAGCGCAGAAATTGATTAAAAAGGCTTGGCACCGTCAGGAAAATTAGCTATTTCCGATCATATATTGGAAACGGGGCTCTTAGATAATTTGACCAATTTATCGATTCTACATAAAGCAAAACCAGAAAAAAAAAAATTATATATTTATGAAGTCCTTTATATAAAACTACAAACACTTGTTATAAATATTCAAAAGTCCCATACACATGAAATTTTACTTGACTGGCCACGAATCACACAATCCAACCAAATTTTACTAGCATCCAGGCATGACCAACCAACCCCTCGACTATACTCAATAAACATTCGTTCAGATTGACAACAAACTGAAGGGGATAAAGCAGCTGCACATGCGGAGACATAAATCTCTAAACAATATGAGCATTAAACACTGCAATCCGCGCCTGCACTGTTACGAAGTTGAGAAAACAAAAATACGGAACAATGGGAAACGAAAGACTACACTCGGAAAAATAACATTCGTACACGTAACAGCCCACATTGCGAACAGTTGGTTAATTCTCAAGCTATTAATACAAGAATGACCAGATCTGAGACATCAATTTGCAATACAGCGAGAAAGACATTTTCATGCAAATAGGCACACACACAGACACAAACACATAAAAACTTACTAATAAGCCCAAACAAGAAATGGAAGTAAAGAAAATCAAATTTTTTGCCACCCACAAAATCAGATGACAACCCAGGATGCATATAAATGAAAGATTGTAAAGTGAAGTGTAGTATTCTCGAAATAAATGTCAATCATCCGCTTTGTTATTAATTTTTTTCTTCCTAATTATACATATACATAAACAAAAGACCCATAATTTCTTTCATTTGCCAGTGTAAACTAAGCATTGACTTACGTGGAAAATACAATTCATCCAAAATACCGGTTGCCTTCTTATTAGGAACTCATCACGTACTGTCTTGATTTTGCCGCGGACAGGGCTCGAACCTGGGCCCACCTGCTTCGGAATCTGGTCCTCTCACCACTGAACAACCCTGCCGTACATGCAATTTTCAATTATAAACTAACTATTTTTTCTTAGTACGCCTTTCCTTGAATTGGAGTCTATATGTCTTACATTTAGACCTAAATTTCTAACTAACCATCGCCAATTTTTCATAATAGAACAGACACTAAAATAAATTTGGATGTGATTTTGAAATGAACATTTAAATAATTAAATGAACTTTGGCTGTGCTGGCATAGATAACAATTACTTTAATCATGGATGTTGATCGTTGATGAGCAAATGCGAAAGAAACGGATTTTGCATGTGATATATTTTTTAACTTTGTACACGGAAAGAAATTACAAATAAGCGTATAGGCTCAACAACAATAATAATTTATTATAACGAATTATATCTGCGAATTTGTTTCTTTGCTTTAGATAAAATTGTCCACAGAAAGCGAAGGAAAAATATATTTTCTGGTCATACCAGGAACGTTTTGGCTTTGCTTAACTTTCGACCAAAAACACAATCGAAAATCTGACAAAGTCTATAGCTTTGTGTAAATAAAAGATATTATTGTGTAAAGAAAATCTCATAATGGAAATTGAAATTCATTATATTTCAGATTGGTATGAAAAAATAATCAGTAATATTTTCGACTAATTAAACACCGGGTCATCTTGGCAAACGAATACAACGGTAAAAGGCGCAAACATAGATTGAATAATTCAAGTAAAATACTTATTGGTGCGTATGAAAATGAGGAAATTCTCTGTTATGTAAATATGTCAATTTATTTGATTACAAATGTTAATTAATGCGTTTTCTAGACTGTTATCAATACTTCATATTTTATAATTTAAAATGAAAAAATAAAGTTGAATTCACTGAAACAATGAGCATTTCGTTCATGCTTTTTGACGAACTCGAATTACGAAAAATTCTACGCCTATATGCTTCCGTTGATTTTTGCCTTAACATTCCTATTGAATGAAAGCATCTGAACTTAACTTAAATAAGTTAGATCTATAAGACTTAGATATGATCTTTTCTGTGAACTCACGTGAATTTAATTATTTGTACATCAGAAACGTTAAATGAATCATTAGTTTCTTTCAGGACTTCTACTTTAAAATATAAATTAAAATTCGTCATATCGTATTCAAATATTGGAATCATTGCGAGTTTATGTGTGATTTTGTGGCAGTATGCTTGCGTTTGAAGCATAGTTCTAATTTATATTTATTGATTGATATTTCTATTAACCTACATATCACCTTCTTCAAAATCTTTGGTTCTCTTCTCAATGAAACACCACTCTTGTGGTGTATATTGTGGTGGGGTGTTGAAAGGAGATGTATGGATTTTTAAAAAGGCGACCGGCATTAAGATCTACATTTTAATCAGTAAATACGATGAAGAATTTTGTGCGAGTAATTAATACTTCTGTCGGTAAAGGGGGATTATATTAAAAATTGTTTGCACTAATTTCTGCGAACAGGTGAATCTTGATTCCATTGTAGTCACTTGCATTGATTTGCTGACTACTCGTATTAAGTTGCTCCTTTGACAAGGTCTGCGTAGTTTAGCACTCTGACGCAATTGAATGATTGCTTATCTTGTGTCTGGGCGTATTTTATATGGTTTTTGTGTGTAGATGGCCTTAAAGTACATTAGACATCATTGAGTAAAGATAGCTAATCTAATGTTAATGAATTGGCATTAATTTATGTGTGCGTAAGACGTTAAAGGCACCGTTATTAATATATATTTTATTGTTCGAATAGAGGTTATCTGTCTGTGTTTAACTTCTGACACGGGCTTACGGATATTTTTCGTCGATTAGAATATCATGTTGATGAAACTTTTGAATATTAAGGTCAGTTGATTGTTGTTGTAAAGGGCTTCGTAGATAAATAATAATTTTTATGATTTTGCTTTATGTAGAATTGTGAAATTGGTCGAATTGACAGGGTGCCCCGTTGCCAATATATGATCGGAAATAGCTGATTTTCCTGACGATGCCAAGCCTTTGTTAATCAATTTCTGTCGTAAATGTAGGTGGATTCTGCTTATCAATTGCTTCTTCGTACGTCCGATATATGTGCTACCGCACATACATGAGAATTTGTAGACTATGAATGATTTTGAGAGAATTAGCAATTGATCTTTGGCATCCAAACTCATGATTCTCTGTGAACTAAATGTTATATTAACTTTAACACTAGGAAAGTTCTCCTTAGTTATTATATTCAGCCGCCGTGCAATTAATGAGGCTGGTACGTGGCCTCCAAATGGTAAGTTTAGGAGCATCATAAACGCAAACACTATC